>JAULBR010110812.1:0-10304 GCA_032355825.1 Melanodrymia aurantiaca | reverse complement strand
ACTGTGTGACCACGACAGACGTGCTTGAACCTTAATTGGATATAAGCACGTAAATAAGTTATAACTAACTAACTAAAATTCACGTTCAATTCTTCACTCATGCATAGTGGAAACTATTGATAAAAAATAATTAAATAAACAAAACCAATATATTTTGCCAATGATATAATTATAAGGTATTAACATGTTGTTTAGTTAACAGCATAAGGTTGAGTCGAAGAGACATTACGAGAGAGGAAATGACTAAATATAATGAGTTTGGGCACCTCTTCTGAATCCAATCAGGACACACTAAGGGTCATGTCTGTCAAATTTGGTCCTTTTATAGCTCGTGTAACGATTATTCACTTAAGCTCCTGTTCTAAAAAAGCAAACCAGAATCGGTTTAATATAACATATTAACAGACCACAATGAAAGGTACAAAATTATAGCCATTTTGTTTTCTGTTTCTGGGTTCAAACCGTCTGTAATGGCTCACAGTATGCTGTTGTGTGTATCAGACATCATCTGAAGTATTTCCTAAGCAGACTGTATCGATGAACTACTGTGTTGTGCCTACATTTCAAATTGATATCGCTGCACGCTGTAACAAGGTCATCACAACTGGTAGACAACGTTGACTTGCTATGTCTCTTATGCTTGGTTACTGCCCGCTGTACATACATATAGCGAGATGTCATTAAGCGTAAGTAGATTTAAAAGTCCGGTTCATGGCTGATGCGCGAGCAGAGTTTCCCCAGAGAGTTCGCGCACTGCCAAACGTTTATGAGTCGTTCCACGCAATGTCTGAAAATGTGCAACATCTCCGAATCGAACCAAGTCGTTCGTTCTCGCGGGAAACAAAGGCGATTTAATTGCCACTCTGTTAAGATGGTGTGTCTCGGTGTGACGTCATATCCGTAGTCTGAGTTGGGCGTGAAAGCAACTGTCCGCAGAGATGAGAAGAATACAGAAAGTATTAGATATCCTAGGATTGTACCAGAGTCTAGTCTCTATTCACTGTACGTGATGTGATGGCAATGATGCCGCATTCACTGTAAGTTATGTGATGGCAACAATGCCGCATTCACTGTACGTTATGTGATGGCAACAATGCCGCATTCACTGTACGTTATGTGATGGCAACAATGCCGCATTCACCGTACGTTATGTGATGGCAACAATGCCGCATTCACTGTACGTTATGTGATGGCAATAATGCCGCATTCACTGTACGTTATGTGATGGCAATAATGCCGCATGCACTGTACGTTATGTGATGGCAATGATGCCACATTCACTGTACCTTATGTGATGGAAATGATGCCGCATTCACTGTACGTTTTGTGATGGCAATGATGCCGCATTCACTGTAGGTAAGAGATCTGATGGCAATGATGCCGCTTTCACTGTTCATGATGTGATTTGATGCCAATGATGCCGCATTCACTGTACGTAAGTCATCTGATGGCAATGATGCCGCATTCGCTGTATGTAATGTGATGTGATGACAATGATGCCGCATTCAATGTATATAAGAGATCTGATGGCATTGATGCCGCATTCACTGTTCATGATGTGATGTGATGACAATGATGCCGCATTCACTGTACGTCTTCTGATGGCAATCATGCCGCATTCACTGTGCGTTATGTGATGGCAATGATGCCGCATTCATCGTGCTTGATGTGGTGTGATGACAATGATGCCGCATTCACTGTACGTTATGTGATGGTAATGATGCCGCATTCACTGTGCGTTATGTGATGGCAATGATGCCGCATTCGCTGTACGTAAGAGATGTGATGGCAATTACACCTAGCTTATAACCACTAGAATTGTCTCTATTTCTATTTTGCATTATTGTTTTAATTCATGTACCATCTTATCATTAATATTGTTGTATATAAGTTAACGTATCTTTTATGCCGTTAACAGCCTACCAGAGAGAAATAAAAGTTCAGTTCAGCTAAACGTAAACTCCAACATGCCTACGGGACCTGCAGAAAATCATTCACTTGAAAGGTATTAAAAAGTTAATGTCTAAAAGCTAGGACACGCTGGACGTGTCGTATGGCTTTGATGAGTCTCTGTGCTTTGTTTGCCATCTATTACAATAATTTCCCTCGAGAAAAAACTACATCATTTGAAACACTGGCAATCACTAATGCCATTACAATATTTGGATAATAGAACTAAATCTGCTAATCGCCACTGGATATCTAAATATAAAGAAATTATTTGCAAAAGCCGATCAAGGCAAACATATCGGTGATATGAATGGCGGTCAAACATGTAGTTATTTCAAAGTACAACATCACCGTGGACGCCATTTCCTTACGTTGATAAACTACGATGACACTGGGATGTGTTAGTTGATTCGACTAACAGGGACAAGCTTTTCAGTTAGATGTTGTTTGACACGTAAACAACGCACGTTAAGAATGGGATGGTATTCCTTTTCAATTCGGCATGCCAGTGCATGGTGCAATAATTGGAAATAGTGACAAATGTTTACTTTAGTCCAAGTGGCTACTTTGTATCCCTTGCATAATGTTTTGTTAACGGGGAACGTTGTGTGGCTTAGGGAATGGCTTTGTGAGGATGTAAGAGTAGTAACGTTTAAACGATTGATAGACGTTGATTAGGATAATACACACTGCGATACAGTAAATAGAATCACATTACTGGACTCATTCATATTATTTCTGTGTACCCAGAACAGCGAGCTGGAATATTTATTGTCAGTTTAACATTTTCCATATGTGTCCAAACACATTGCATGTTCACGCACGCATACCCGCCCGTACCCTCACGCACACGCACACACGCACACACACACACACACACACACACACACGCGCGCGCACACACACACACACACAAACAATAATATATTATATTATATATTATATTATATTACATGTATATTATATATTATATATGTTATTATTATAATATACATGTATATAAATTTGTACTAATAGACTGTTTAGATGACGTATGTAAATATCTATGACATTGAAGATAAAACTCACTTTCCGACTCCAACCCAGAGTGAGTGCTCCGCCAGGCTCAATGGGTAGGTTTATTACCACGTATTCCGACCAGTGTCCACAACTGGTTTAACAAAGGCCGTGGTATGTGCTTACTTGTCAGTGGTAAAGTGCATAATTATGAAAGATTCCTTGCTACTTATCAATTTGAAGTAACGGGTTTCCTCTCTCATACTAACACTAACTTCTGTCCTGGACAGGCAGTCGAGGGAGCTGCATTGCATGACCACGACAGACGTGCTTGAACCTTAATTGGATATAGGCACGTAAATAAGTTATAACTAACTAACTAACAAATTCACAAGCCGACTGTGACGTCACTGCAAATTATATAATTATGTACGAAACAAGATTTATACAAATAAAAAACTTGGCTAATAATGTTACAGCACATTGATTATGAGATTAAAAATACGTTCATTTATTTGATTTCCTTTATTTACAAGAATGTAATAGAAAGTCTCCCAGATGTTGTAAAATATCAATGTTTATGTTGTCATTAGTTTGATTAGACGATTCATTAGCCGTGCTATACACAAAGTCACATCAAATAAACTGTGTTCTTTTGACATATTCATTTAGATCCCGGACTGTTAATGTACAAGGTGGCGGGTTTATTTTCTACTTTTATGACCTAATATACTGTCTCTGGGATGCAAGATACCATCTTGCATTCGATCGTCAGAAACTGTTTGCACTATAATTGGACAGAATCACTTAAAACCATTTTCACTGACTTCAAAGTCCTGGGTTTTTTTTTTCTATAAGTCGTTGGATGACTCTCTTGTAGAAAGACACGGCTTTAACTATGCTCGATAACAGTTCGGAATGTTAAATTGTTAGAAAGATCATAACAACGTCTAAACACTGCTTACGCTGGTGGCTTATTGCGAAATAACAAAGCACGTGTCATGTGAAGAAAATAAGACTGTTGGAAGCCGATAGCAGGAATCAATTGTTCGCCAACCTCCACTGGTACACTGACCTTGTGATATAATTATAACATGTTTATGCGATCACTTGGCTATAGCGGAGGAGAAAACAATGGTCGGTGGCGGCCCGCTGGAGTAAGCCTATTGTAGGTTACACGTTCTGGTCGTGTCAAAACGCCGAACATTTCATTCATACTTTGACAACGAGGGAATGTTAAGCATTGGTATATTGATTACCTTGTCAGTCAGGCTGGCGTTTAGTTGGCGAACTCAGACAGTAGCAGGGTCGTGCTGTGGTGAAGTGTCATACACAGCTCGTCAAAAAGCGAAAAAAAGATTATTAGTTAAGAGACTACTATGGTGACGATGTTCGAGAATTTTTCGAAACTCGCAGTGAATTGCTTTGGGACTGTCAGATTGATAAAAACACTTTTTATACTTATAGTCGTAGTAATAGATTGCTCTAGAATGACGTCATCAATGCTGTTGCTAGTTAGGATTAAAATAGAGGTCACAAAAACGTAACGAATGAATGGTACCAGTGTAACAGGAATAGTTATATAAGTCCGTAGGAATCTATATAACACACTCGGCCCTATGGCTATACTATATCCCTAGGATTCCTAGTCCAAACCAGACTTGCATAAAACACAAAGTTTTATTGTGGGGTTTTTTTCGTACATTAACGCTAGGACTTTATCTCGCTTTATGTCTCAGACTATCTGTTTCATTCCGAATGTTTTTAGGTTAGTATATAACCCATTTTGTTAACATAATTAGCAGATTTGTATTCCCAGCTGACTTGTGTTCCTTTTATACCGGTATGCTGTTGGCATCCAATTGCAAAATGACCGTTTCAAGATGGGCAGATATATAATGGGCAGATATAATGGGCAATATTGTATTGTACTTGTGTCATTCTCCGTAATATTATGCATGGAGATGATACATCCGCGGATCTGAATACAAGAACTGCAGGGGACCGCTTCTTGGTAGTGATAGGAACATGAAGAATAGCCTTTGAAGTAGATACCAAGTCATGCTATTAAACGCAGAGGCATAGGTTAAAATAACAGATAGTGAATGATATATGTAGTCTGCGATAACTTAAGTTCAAGTATTACTACAGTATTAAATATATAGATCAAGTACTATTATAGTATTAAATACATGTAGTATATAGTTCAACCGCTACTATATAGTACTATTAAATATCATATAGTTCGAGTATTACTATTATTATATAGTATAGAATATTATATAGTCCAAGTACTATTATACTATTGAATATTATATGGTTCAAGTACTGCTATATAGCAATGCATTAAACACTAAATGGTTCAAGTACTACTATATAAATGTAGTATTAAATATTATATATACTTTTGGTAAATTATGTTGGAAAATGGACAACTGTATCATCAGTTAATTGTTTGCCTTTGAACAAGCAACATCGTTTCAAACTTATACTGTTACGCGTATATTTACCACCTTGGAGCAGAGCGTCGCCTGAGGTTCGATAAGTCGATGGATCGATGCTCCTCAGTGGACCCGTCACGTTATTTCCCGTTTCAACCAGCAATCTACGACTGATGCATCAAAGGCCGTGGTGTGTGCTACCTTGTCTGTCGGAATGTGCACATAAAAGATCTCTGCTGTTATTCGAAGAAGAGTAGTCTGTGTCGGCAGCAGGTTTCCTCTGTGACCAAGTGTCGATATAACCGGGCGTTTGACATCCAATAACCGTTGATTGATAATCAATGTGCTCCAATGGAGTCGTTAACAAAACATACTTTATCTTTTATTTACCATCTAAATGCAAAGTTGTCATGTAATGGTGTGTATGTCGGTGAAACAGTAAAATCAATCCAGGACATATTAAAGTAATGGCGCTACGTTTATAGACTGGTTCAGGTGCTGTATTAAACTACTTAATGGTTTTTACTCCGCAATATATTATATGAAAAATTACTCTTTTTCTTGTGGGTTTTTTTTTCATGGTAAATACGTAGCCAAACTGAAAGAAACTATTAGCATAGCCAAATGCGTATCGCTGCACAAGGGAGAGATAAAGAGACATTACGAGAAACTCTATATGACTTGCACTAAAGAAATGCAGCCAACGCAGTAATGATGCCACCGCCCATAAATGTGTCGCGAAGATTGCTATCTATTACCTTTAAGTAACACTATATACTACACATAAGCTAATAAAACGTTTAGTGATAAATAACACATTTTAACTCTTACTCGTGGCTGGCAGACCTTTCTTCCTATGCTGACGGATTCGGATTCGGAATAAAAATGTACGTGCCTATATCCAATTAAGGTTCAAGCACTATGCTGACGTCAAACGTATTATTATGCATACTTTTCAGAATGTTCCCTCTTTGTTGGCGTCGTAATTTGTGATTGGCCGAACTTAGAAGAAAAAAAACCATTTAATTCATTTACTGTCATGTGCCAGCAAGAAAAAAGAGTTCTTAATTTAATATAAATTGTACTTTGTTTCTTTTTAAAAATCTATTCGACAAACGTAATTAGTACTGCCGTTACACAATTTGTGGTCGTTACTTGGTTCATGTTCGCCCACCCATGGACCTAAAAAGAAATGACGGTCTCTACTTAATTCTGTTTAGAGCCATTAGTTAAGTCAGCAGGGATTATTCCAAGATGGGTCACAGATGTCTTCCTTGTTAGGTGATGATATCATCCACATGGCTACTGCCCACTTCTTGTAGCTAATTCCACCACCACTGATATATGGCTTACGGTTAAACGAATAACATGAAAGCCCATTCCTACCAGATTGGCTATATGTATAAATAAATTTCCTTTTCTAATAATTATATGGGTTTGATTCATTGTTGTCGTGGTTACGTTGTAGACCATGCAGAGAAAGAAGTAGATCCGCCAAACAAAGGCTATCCGTGTGCTGATTTCATTCCATTATCAGTTCTTTGAAAACAGGAATAACCATTTCACATTTGGTCAATCAAAGTGAAGAAACTAACAGAGAGTGTAACCACCGGGCGTACATGTAGTTTACCTGATAGAGTAAACACCGGGCGTACATAAGGTCATGTAGTTTACCCGATAGTGTAACAACCGGGCGTACATACGGTCATGTAGTTTACCCGATAATGTAACCACTGGGCGTATATAAGGTCATGTAGTTTACCTGATAGTGTAACCACCGGGCGTACATACGGTCATGTAGTTTACCTGATAGTGTAACCACCGGGCGTACATGCTAAGGTCATGTAGTTTACCTGATAGTGTAACCACCGGGCGTACATGCTAAGGTCATGTAGGTTACCTGATAGTGTAAACACCGGGCGTACATACGGTCATGTATAGTTTAACTGATAGTGTAACCACCGGGCGTATATAAGGTCATTTAGGTTACCTGATAAGCTTACCGCCGGACGTACATGAGGCCATGAGATCAGTTCCTGTCTATGGATTTTTCTCTCCTTCGTAAACATATTTATTTTGTTCACTAATATCACAGTCACGTAGGAATTAAAACACATACACTAATTTAAAATTTCAAAAGTGATTGTAATTAACATATTTTCTTTGACAGGTATACTTTATTGTGATGCCTTAATTCAAGCGATAGAACCATTGTGATAGCCAATGTGTACGGTATCTCTGCACAAAGCAGAGTTAAAGGGATATTACGACAAAGTCGAGATAGTCGATACTCAAGAAATGAGTATATTCCTACTAAAAGTTACCATCATAAAAAATGACAGTTTACACTGATACGAAATGAAAATGCACTGAAGTGAAAACCGAAATTTAACAGATTGCAGAAAAACTACAAAACTTTTATGATAGTAATGAAAAATCCTCATAGTTTACTAATGAGAACAAGCGATGTTTGCGAAAGCCGTGATAGGTACGAAACCATACCTCGATCATTCTTCATTTGACGAGAATTCCCAAGTACAATCATTATTGTTTCTGGTTTTTTTATCAATCGTGTCGAACCTAGCTTGCATTCATGTTATAAATATGCAATGAAAATTGTTGAACGTCAGAAATAATTTTGAAATAATAAGCCTGGTTTCTCTTGATTGCAGAAGCCACATGATTGGAATTAGAGGTAATGAAAGCTGACAGCTTTCGTGCCCGATGTTGCCATTTCGGCCTCAATTGCTGCCAGCTTCTCTATTAATGATGCGTTATCCTCGAGGGAATATGGCCAGGCTTGGTCGGTCGCCGCAGTCCGATCTGTCGTCTTCTGATGGAATTCAGGCACAAACTACTTCCCCACTTTCATACAACTCGGTCAAAAGTAGGTTAGTTTAAGCTAACAATTAGTCCACTTGATACCCGGTAACATAATTTCCATAACAGATAGATTGTATAAATACTTATGTGCATACTTCGTTCGTAATGCTAGTAATAAAAGTAACGTTAAAATGTGTATTTGGGGCAATGCGCATACCGTTGTGAACAGTGTATCTTGATATTGTCAATTTAGTTGTGTATCTTTAACACATGCACAAATCTGTTTTTCTCATCAAGCATATAAATACTGGCATTATGGTACCTACATTTTCTCTCATCTATAATAAAATAGTACGGTACAAGGGAAGGTTGTTGACTAACAGAACAATTATAGAAGAAAGTTTAACAACTGTCAGGTTCGCTTGGCAATGCTCTGCAGAAAGAACAGGTACAGAGTTCGAATTCCCTTCGTCGCATATGGGATTGTTAATCCTAGTACCGGTTCCAACCCAGAGTGAGTGATCCGCAAGGCTCAATGAGTAAGTGTACTTCCACTTACACCAACCAGTGTCCACAACTGATGTACCAAAGGCCATGGTATCTACTGTCCTGTCTGTGGAAAAGTGCATATAACATATCGCGGATTTTCTCTCTTATATTAACTCTAACTTCTGTTCTGGGCGGGTGGTCGAGTCATCTGGACAGAGTATACTTGTCCACAGACAGGATAGCACACACCACTGCCTTTGAAATAGCAGTCGTGAATCAATAAATAAATAAAGTGTGTTTGCTTAACAACAACACTTGTTCACATTGATTGTTAATCAGCGTTTATTGGATGTCAAACGCACGGTTATATCGACACTTGGTTACAGAGGGGAACCGCTGCCGCCACATAGGCTACTCTTACCGAATAACAAGGGATCTTTTATGTGCACTTCACGCAGACAGGATAGCATACACCAGGACCTTTGATGGATCAGTCGTGGATTAATGGTTGAAATGGTACAAAAACCAACGGGTCCACTGAGGAGGATCGATCCTTCGACCTATCGAACATCAGGCGGACACTCTTGCGCAGCTCTACGCCTCGTTCCACCAGTCGTGGATCACTGGTTACAACGGGAAAGGACATGGCAATGCATTAATGATAAACGACAATTAACTATGAACGGAATATTATAGACCTCCTCAAATATAATTCATCCATTAGTCCCGAAACGTTTTATTTCTGTTACAGGGTTTCATTTTTCGGTGATTGCGTCTGTGAGAAATCTATACAATGCAACAAAAGATCAAATTCTACTCCATGGCGTTCCACAAATTGATTTCATATGTTAATTTGCTGAGCGTTTTAGTTAAAATAATTATTGTCTGAAAGCCATTATCACACTAAACACATGAGTGAATTGTCGCCGCCACTGCAGCTGGAAGCCACATGTCGTGTGATTGTCTGGGTCTCTTAGACCAGGATGTACCTCGGCGGGGTACAGATACGTCAGTTCCATACATCAATCCTCGCCAGGATACCCGTTAGAATCAATAGGTTATTTTCCCGTTCCAACAAGTGGTACAGCGATTATATATACACATACATAATTATATACTATCCCGCCAGCGAAAAAGCGCTGATAATTGAAATATAGCAATATATTTGATGGTAATGGATTTCTCTTGAGGCCATGTGTTGAAACCAACATGTTTGATATCCCCAATAGCTTATGAATAATGATTCAATGTGCTCCAGTGGTCTCTTTAAGGAAACATGTTAATGTTTAACGTTTAATATATGTCTGGTTAAGAAGTCAAAGCTATTTCGAAACCAACATGTTTGATATCCAATAGCTTATGAATAATGATTCAATGTGCTCCAGTGGTCTCGTTAAGGGAACATGTTAATATTTAACGTTTAATATAGGTTAAGAAGTCAAAGCTATTTCGAAACCAACATGTTTGTTATCCAATAGCTGATGAATAATGATTCAATGTGCTCCAGTGGTCTCGTTAACGGACCATTTTAATATTTAACGTTTAATATAGGTTAAGAAGTCAAAGCTATTTCGAAACCAACATGTTTGTTATCCAATAGCTGAT
>JAULBR010110801.1:0-10305 GCA_032355825.1 Melanodrymia aurantiaca | reverse complement strand
ATTAATTTGCGTATAATCATTATAAACAAGCGAAAACACTGTCCTTGTTTATCTACATAATTGCATACATTTATTACATGACTACAAACCTCAACAGAAATGTCATTATATTACGTAAAATTCCTCTCTTTACAATATACGAATCGATCGCCAAAAATAGCCTTTTGGATAGTTGTAACACTGTTTAAGTTCGCGCTATTGTCTGGAGATACATGTTATTTGCCCTGAGACCGACCTGCATGCGTTTTGTCACGTGGTGCCTGTTTTCCCGCCACAACCGTGACAGATTCACTCTAATCAACATTTATATTGCTACAAACCTCTACATCCATGCCAAGTTGTTCTTTAGTTTTTTCTTTTACAAGTTGCACAAATTTATCATCAATTATATTTTTTGATGATTTAAAAATGTGGAGAACATTATTTCCTTCTGATGTCTTTAGAAACTCTGATACAGCTGTGAAAATAAAAATAAATTACAACTACAAAACAATAATTCCGAGTATCTTTGTTTGGATAATTTAACTTCCGCTATAAAAGTATTTTTTAATAAATACGTTTGTTTGGATAATTTAACTTCCGCCAAAAAAGTTTTTTTTTTAACAAAAATGTATTGAACAAAACAAATTTATCAACTATATAATGATAGTATGTCAAGTATAACGTGTATTAAGTGAAAGAAAACATATATAGTTGTTTAACCACACACCAGCATGAAAAGATATCGGCTATTGTGTGTAAAAAAAAAAAAAAGTGTAAACGAACAAAAATCAGTGTATAGAGCTGATATATAAATTATATAATATTATGGTAGTCTACAAGCAATTAATACAATTATTATAGTACATCAATTATAGTACATTCTTTTGAAAAGAATATATTTTATGCCTTGTGAAATCAATATAATTAAATGTTTTTAGGGACCGTGCATAAATGTCAATATGTTGGACAATCGGATTATCCACGCAATGTTCAGAGATGGTGGGGTCGAGTTGGGGTTGGGTTAAAGCCAAGTTCCCATTGCATTTCATGACCGGCCTCCGTGGTGTAGTGGTTAACGCCACGGACTACAGGCTGGTAGAAACAGTGTTCAAATCCTGTTCGTGGATCTCACTTTCCGACTCCAACCCAGAGTGAGTGCTACGCCAGGCTCAATAGGTACATGTAGGTGTAATACCACTTATATAGACCAGTGTCCACAACTGGTTTAACAAAAGCCGTGGTATGTGTTGACCTATCTGTGGGAAGATGCATATGAAAGATCCCTTGCTACTTATCAATTTGAAATAGCCGGTTTCCTCTCTCATACTAACACTAACACATGTCATGGGCAGGCAGTCGAGGCAGCTGGACTACAGCTGACATACGTGCTTGAACATTAATTGGATATAAGCACGTAAATAAGTTATAACTAACAGTTTTACCTGAGGCCACACCACGTACAACTCGATCGTAAACTGCATTACATAGATCATGCACAAACGTACAGACATGACTTGATGGGCACGTCACACCATAGTGTAATAACAGTGGCTCAGTTAGTCGACGATCTCTGTGAAGAAAAAAAGAAGACACATATATTATGGGTATGTACTACTACGCACGCATTGGATATGCATATAAGTATTGATATTGTAAGCAATAAAACGAAAGTAAATGTTTATTTTAGTAATAAAAATGCTGTATTAGCCAGACATATATTACAAAAAGCATTAGATGCATAAGTTCGGTGGCACTCTTCTTAAAAGTCGGGACTGTCCCTTTAATAAGAAAAAGCTCTATTAGCCAGAAGCATGTTACAAATTGCATTAGATGCACATGTACGGTGGCACTCGTCTTAAAACTCGGGAGATTACCTTTATATTAATTCATAGCAAAACTTCCCTGTGAACAAAACAAATATTATAAGAACTTGGCTATTAAAATAACACCTTTTTGTAGCAGTTATAATGAATCAATTAGCAGATGCCTGCTAATAAAAAATATGAACTTTGCTTGATATACATTTCACACCACAGTGCAATATCAATAATACATGTTTATTACAGTTCAGTGTAAGATATAGCTCATGTCATAACAATTACTCAATATCTAACTAGTTTAATATTGGCACGCGCAACGAGGGTGTGGTTAGAGGCGGATCTCAGAACTATGTATTATCATGTGAACGAGAGTCGAAATGGCCAACGTCAAAATCTTACTTCCCCACAACGTCACTTTGTTAATAGATGTGCATATGGATTGTTATAAAAGCATCAGTTGTGGTAATTTTTTGTATTCTTTGAATTTATTACAATTAATTAGAATGCATGGGATTATGTTTTAAAGCGAGGCACGTTCCAAACTGCTCACTGAATTTACATATAATTCTGGTATTCATACGCGTGACAAAGATCGCTGGTTGACCCAATTCGTAGAAAATGTAGGTTTCGACACCAGCAGCTTGCGTTACGGCTTGTTTACAGTTGGTTTGTAATAAATAAAATACTATACTCGTTTGCCTGTCATACCATTTTTATACAACTCGTTAACAGTGTTGGTATCGGACTCACTTTCGCTCGTTAGATAACAAAACTGTTAACTCGTTTCATAAAAATGGTATGACAGGCAAACTCGGTTAGTATTCTATATATATCCAATGTGAGTGTGTGTGCGGGCGCGCGCGTTTGTGTTTTTGTGTACGAATATGTATAATTATGTGCATGAGTATGTATACGTTGGATTACATATCCATGCTAATAATTATATGACATTGTGTTCCATTAAGCATCTTGGTATTGTAAGTTATTATATATGCGAATTGTTTCTATTACTCTAAAATAGTATCAAAAATCACGTCTGAACTTACTGAATAGTTTGTAGGACAAAAGTAGAAGAAAATGATGATGCTGAAGAGTCCAAAGGCGCCGGAAACATCATTGTACAGTCTTCGTTATTAGCACATAGCTTCAGGCACTTCGAAACAATATCACCCATGTAGTCTTCAGATAGGAGATCCTTCAAACTGGAACCACTTTGAAAACATTTAGTCAAATAAATTTGTGTTTTGTTCTTCAGTAAGTTCAAATATAAACAATAACGAATCGAATGAATGAATGAATGTTTAACGACACCCCAGCACGAATAAAGACATCGGCTATTGGGTGTCAGAATACGGTAACTAACGAATCGAAGAACATGTTTATATAAACCGTTCTTAAGGGTTTAATGCCTAATTTTAAGATGAATGCCACTGTGCTTTCACACTAATGATATTTGTCTGGTTAATATAGCATTTGTTATCTTTAAAATTAGCATTTACTTCCAATGTGTTTCAGGCCATCCAAAAGGTTATATCAACTTAATACGTACTTTTGCCTAAACTAATTTGTCTCGTGCCAAATTATTGTACAATAAACACATATTGATATCGTAATCTATAATATGTAAGTAAATGTTAATAATAAAGAAGATCAATAATTATATGTATATCCATTGCGTATAATTATTGTGACCAGCAACACAATGGATATACATTAATATATTAAAGGGACTGTCCCAACTTTTAAGACGAATGTCTCCGTATGTGCACGTCTTATGCTATTAGTAACATATTTCTGGCTAATAGACCATTTCTTCTTATTAAAATTAACATTTATATTACTTACATATTATTATCTACAATGTCAATGTGTATATATCCTATGTTATAATTTAGTATGTACTACATTATAGTAGGCAGAAACTACAAACGCATTGGATGTACATTATATTGATATTACAGGCAATAAAACGAAAGTAGAAGTTAATTTTATTAATAAATATGCTGTATTAGCCAGCAATATGTTACAACTAGCATTAGTGGCGTAAGTTCGGTGGCACTCGTCTTCAAATTCGGGACTGTCGTGGACACAGATGATATTTGATACCATACCTTACCTTCACCTATTTAAAAAATGTTGTTTCTATACAGACAGCGGACAAACAATATGGCTGCATGCTTACGACACTGGTTGAGCAGGATATGCTTACCGTACACGAATACCCGATATCATTACTGCTTTGGCTGTGATTTGTGACTGCCTTGTGCAAAGATACACATTTACACATTATTTTGTCATTTAGATTATATGAAATCTGATGGACTGGATATTCCCTTTATTTTACATTGGTCTCATCTTTGGCTGGACCTTAGTTTTATAGATTTCAACATTGAACAATAATTTTACACCAGTTCTTGTCAAACAAAACCTTGATTTCTTCAAATTCACAAAATTAGGCTTATTGTGTTTATGCATAATAACTGCAGTGTGCCTGAGGTTGGTTTGTCATCAAATATGTATTGATGAAACAAAATATGTGCATAAAATGCATTTAAAAGTACCATTTTAAGTAGCAATAAAAATGATAAACTTACCGATTTCCATCAAGTGTATCAAACATGTGCAGAGCAACATCAGATATTGACATCTGACCACAAGGATGCAACCACATAGCTTCTTTGTTCTAAAATAGTAACAGAACCAACTGTAATTGGCATAAATAAAGGTTAGTGCAGTCAACTGTCCAATAACCTCAAGATCGAAAATGTTTCGTGCCATCTCAAAGCCTTTGGAATGAGGCCTTCATCTTTGACTGGGGTCTCCGTATTTAATTCATTTCCATTATATCTAACATGTTGCACTTGCCTTGACATACACAGTATTAAATTGTATACAATAACATACACACAGATAAGCGGAAATTAGCAACAGAACAATACTCAACACAGTGTATACATCACAATCGTTAGTTATATTAATAATCTAAATATGTGCCTATATCTAATTAAGATTCAAGCACGTCTGTCCTAGAAATGCAGTCCAGTTGCACTCTATATTTATAAGCACTCCCCACAGATAGGACAGTACGTACCACAGTATTTATTAACCAGTAGTGAGACACTGATACACTGGCCGGTGTAAGTGGTGTATACCTACTCACTCACTAAGGTGTCAGCTAGTACTGTGATTTAAAAATCTAATTGCTAGGAGCGGGATTCGAACCCATTATATACTAGTCTTGAGTGCAGTGGTCTATCCACTACACAACGGTGACTGGCATCACAATCATTTGCCCACACAAATATCTTTTTCTTGCCGAGCAAGTTAGTTATCGGTGCATCTACCTATGAAAAATTCTTACATAATTTTCAATAATAACCCACCATTCCAAAAATCATTTCATGCTTTTATCACAAATAGCACAGTTCTGGTTAATTTGTGCACATATCTACCTAACTAGTTATTAATGACACATTATGGAAGCTATTATAGAAGGGGCCCTGAAGGGTTGCTTCAGACTAACTTAGTTAGCTATAACCTATTTACGTGCTTATATTAAATTAAGGTTCAAGCACATCTGTCATGGTCATGCAGTCCAGTTGCCTCGACTGCCTATCCAGGATAGAAGTTAGTATGATAGAGGAAAGCTGCTACTCTTATTGAAGTAGCAAGATATTTTTTATATGCATCTTCCCAATGACAACCAAGTACATATCGGTAATGAGATAAAAAAATCCAATTTGCCATGAATGGGATTCGAACCCAGTACCTATCAGTCTTAAGCCTGGCACGTTAGTCACTGCACTATATATCTCCAGGGATTGTACGAGTTCATTGAAATTTGTCTTATAAAACATATTCTAAATGTTAAGAAAATTTGTTCCATCCGACACCAAAATAATTTCCATCCGACACCAAAACTAAAGCAGCCATAGAAGACAAGGACTTGAATTAGTTATCCTTGCTTTCAAACTTGTTCCTTGGTTATGAAAAAAAAAGTGGTTAGCTCACAACATTATTTTTGATAGAATACTGCATTGAGTCTGGTTAGGTGGCAACTTTGATTTTTATCAGTGTCCAACACCAAAATATTTAAGTCATTTAAGTCAAAATGGGTTAATTAAGGAATTTGTTAAGGTATTAATTTAGATTATCCAACCTCATATAAAACAAAAAAACAAAAATTCTACCTATATAACGTGAATGACTTATAAGTTACAGGAAGGCGAAGTATCCGACAACAAAACTAGTATTTTGAAATACGCCCTGATGATTTGTTTACTACTGGTATAGTTTATAGAAAAGTGAAACATCGTCTTATTGCAAGCACCTTATAAGAGGGAAAATTATGCATACTTATACATTTCTTGAATTGAAATTGGGCGCAAACTACACGAAAATTAAGCGTACTAATTTTCACGGTTTACAGTATTATAGTTCATACTATTCTATTTTTGTACTTTAATAATTAATTAGAATATTTTGAACTATAATTTAAAGTTAAAGGATCGAATTGACAAAACTAGTTCCTTACCTCACCCCAATTCAAAATTATCTTTGACGACTGTAATGTCCGCTATTTTATACATTACCTGTTTACTGCAGACTATTTTAATCCATTCTTTAGTTGTATTAATCGTAACATTGTCTTCATCTGAAAAAAGAAAATCATATTGTTTGAGAAATGTACATCACTGATTTACACTATTATGATTTATATGTACGTGTACGTCAATAAAAACAATGACAATCAGATACTCGTTGAGATTGTATTCAGGGTTTATTGAATTGAAGCGAGAAATGGATTTTTTTTAAAAATTAGTATACTATACTTTATATTATCGAATCAGCTTATTGTGTTTAATCCACAATATTGTGCTTTGATGCACATAAGGCCATATCCATAGATGCCCTTTGTTGCCTGTGTTTTGCCTTCTTTTACAGGTTTTCCTCTATAGTACTACCATGATTCAACATCATTCCTAAAATATATAGCATATAAGAAATGTGTATGTTTCTCTAAAGGTAAAAACGGTTTGGACAATATTAATTAAGTAAACAAAGAAATTAGAATCGAGCTTACAAGTGTTCACATGAAAAGTACTTAGCATATGAAAGGTTGTCATGGGGTACAATCTTGTTAAAAGTGCCAATAAAACCAACACCAGGATCGATTCTAAGTTAGTTATAACGTATTTACATGCTTATCTTCAATTAATGTTCAAGCATGTCTGCCATGGTCATGTAGTGAGGCTGCCTCGACTGCCAGCCCAGGACTGAAGTTAGTATTAGTATGATAAAGGAAACCCACTATACTATTGATGTGTAGCAAGGATCCTTTATATGAACTTTCCCACAGACAGGAATGTACATACCATGGGCTTTGTTAAACAAGCTGTAGACACTGGTCGGTGTAAATGGTAGTAGGCCTACTCATTGAGCCTTGCGGAGCACTCACTCCGGGTTGGAGTCGGTACTGGGATTAAAAAACCCATATGCCATGACTTGGATTCGAACCCATTACCTACCAGCCTGAAGCCCTAAGCGTTAACCACTACCCCACGGAGGTTACGCACATAGGATAGCACGCGTATTAAAACTCGTCAGTGTGCCTTTAAGAGGATATATGCATACAAGTTGCATAACGAATACAATCCTGAGTTTGAAGACGAGTGCCACCGAACGTACACATATGCTAATTTGTAACATATTTCTGGCTAATACAGCATTTTTATTACTAAAATTAACTTATACTTTCGTTTTATTGCTTACAATATCAATATATGAATATCCAATGTGTTTGTAGTAGCTTAATATGGTCCTTGGACTTTTGCCTACAATAATTTAGTACGTACAACACAGAAACACATATCGATATTTATGATTGTAAGTACGTTAATGTTAATTTTAATAATACGAAATGGTCTATTAGCCAGAAATATGTTACAACTTGCATAAGATGCGCACGTATAGTGGCACTGGACTTAACAGTCGGGACTGTCCTTTTCACTAAGCCAATGCTAGTATGCTCAAATAATTGCACACCGACCTCCACTGTTTGGGAATGTGACCATTATTTGTTTCTTCATGTTGGTCTCGCGCAGCTCATCTTTAATACTTGTATCGATTGTAAACGTTAGAGGTTCTCTAAGCGTATCAAGGATGTTCTGAAAATAAAATAAAATTGCAACAAGTCATCAAAATATTTGAGCTAATGCACATTATTAATAGGGCAATGAATAAAAGAATAGTTACCAATGACATTTATTATTGTTTAATTAAAGATAATTATTAAAGATACGTTTATTACCCCACAAACCTAACAGTGGCACTATCGGAGACAGTGGCATCAGTTTTAAAACTCAGGAGTGAGCCTTTAATAATTATATACGTATATACTTACACACATTCTTTGACACATACAATTAGATGTTATTTTTAAAGGGTAAATACAATTTTCTGTTTTCTAGTTTTCAATTTTGCTAATAGAAATGGGTTCCCATGGCTTGCTATCACAGAACTCATAAACATATTCTGACAAGTTTCCACAACTACTGTACTGGGCGAGGAACTGATAAATCGTTTGCAATGAAGTTCTGTCTTGAGAAATGTAGGTCGTGTCACCTGTAGGTCTTATCTATCTCTTAACTTTTTGTCAGGTGCATGTGCACTTTTAGGGGACTCACCCGGTATTCCTTTTTACCCCCAAAACATGCTTCATAACATCATTGCTATAGTTGTTTTGGATTAAGTTACTTATGCGGTCCATAATACGAAGCCTTTAAGACTAGGCCTCAACAATCCCCCACCTCTACCAGACCACACCACACCCCTTGGCACTGTTAATCGGAAATCAAGTATGTATGATTCGTTGCTATATAAACATATTGTGGATGATATATTTTTTTCGTTTGTTTACCTGTAATTCTAAGATGCCACCGAAAGAAAGAAAGTTTGTTTATGTAACGACGCCTCTGGAACATATTGATTATTAGTCAGCGGTTATTGGATGCCAAACGCTGTTATATCGAGACTTGGCCACAACAAAAACCTGCTACCACCACATAGGCTACTCTTGTTTGAATAACAGCAAGATATCTTTTATGTGTACTTTTCCACGAACAGGATAGCAAAAACCACAGCCTTTGGAGAACTAGTTGTGGATAACTGGTTGGGACGGGAAATAACCCAAATGGACCACTGAGGATCGATCCATCGACCTATATATCCTCAGGCGGACACTTGGGCTTAGCTACGTCCCACTCGCACTGAAACAAATACATATAACATTTATTATTCTATTTTTAAAATTCTGCTTTGTATTTCAAACATTTATTTACCTGTAAGAATGTGCATGCTTCTTCAGTGGGTTCGGCAACGGGTGGTAAGGAAGTATCTGAAATAATACAATATGAAACATCATATAATTATGGTAAAATCTACAAGCAATGGTGTACATGGTTATGTTGTAGTAAATAAAACATATCACAGATTTTAGTTTTAAAACTTGCCAACATGTTTTGTTTCTCTAAGAAACTTTAAAACCAGTTGTGGATGGAACCTAAATGATTCCACCACACATCTGTGACCAAATATAATTATTATCTCTAATGTCTGGTTCACATTTGCCCCGGGCGCCGTGCGATAAATGGGTGTACGATTTTCCGTACGATTTTTGAGGCATCGTAAGTGGCTACGGGCTACGGCGTATGTGTTCACATTGTGTACGAGCATCGTGCGATTTCTCGTACGGGCCCTCGGGGCAAAGCCGTACAGAGGCTGCACGGAGATTGTACGGAAATCATGCATCCTCCGCGCAGAAATCGTACGGAGCCCGTGTAGCTTCCGTGCAGAGGCTGCGCAGAGATGGTACAATTTTTTTTGCCACAATATTCACCTAAAATCTAGCGTTTTCTGCACGATCAGCACGCAGCCTCCGCACGGGATTGTGCAATGCCACCTACGACATGTCTACGGGCTACAGGCTTAAGATTTTTAAAAATTGCGTTTGACATCAAATAACTTCTGATTAATAATCAATGTGTTCCAGAGGTGTCGTTAAACAAACACACTTGATCAAACTCTCTCTTACTTTCTGTTCGAGTTTTCCGTTCATTTTGAAGTGTTTTGATTATAGTACTTTGTTTCTTTATGACATCAATCAGTGTCGGGTTAGCCTACAATAAAGTAATAAAATCACAAATAGGTCATGAACATGATGATAGTACATGTACTTATTAAAAAAAACAGGCTAGGAAATTGAACAAAACCATGTCCAAATGACATTAGCATTTTCACATACTTCATGCTAGGATTCGGAAAATGACCAATTGATGATCTAAGGAACCCCACTATTAGGGAAATGCCTGTGTAAAATGACCAATTGATGATCTAAGGAACCACACTATTAGGGAAATGCCTGTGTAAAAGGAGCGGGATGTAGCTCAGAGGTAAGATGTCCGCTTGTGGCGGGATGGGTCGAGAGATCGATCCTCCACAGCGA
>JAULBR010110790.1:0-10306 GCA_032355825.1 Melanodrymia aurantiaca | reverse complement strand
ATGATTTGGGAGAATATTATAGTGACCCTTTAAGACAGGTGGCTGCTTAATACAGGTGGCTGCTCAAGCAGGTTTGACTGTATTCATTTATTATATGGGAGCGAGACGTAGTCTAAAGGTAGAATGTCTGTCTGTGGTAGGATGGGATGAGAGATCGATCCCCCACAGTGCAAAACATTTTTATGGGCTATTTTCCGTTCCAGCCAGTGAAACATATCTGGTTTATCAAATTCGGTGTTGTGTGCTATTCTGTCTTTGGGATAGTGCAGATAAAAGACCCCTTGCTGTTTTTCGGTAAGAGTAGCAACAACAGGTTTCCTCTGTGACCATGTGTCAATATAGCCATGCGTCTGACGTCCAATAACCGCGGATTTATAATCGATGTGTTTCTAGTGGCGTCATCAAATAAACATCTTTTTACATTGATTATTACTTATTTAGATGCTTATATCTAATTAAGGATCAAGCACGTCTGTCATGGTCACGCAGTCAAGTTGCCTCAACTGCCTGTCCAGGACAGACGTTAGTGTTAGTATAAGAGAGGAAATCTGCTTCTATATGCACTTTCCCACAGACAGGTAAACCAGTTGTGGACACTGGTCGGTGTAAGTGGAAGTACATCTACCCATTGAGCTTTGCAGAGCACTAACTCTGGGTTTGAGACGGTACTGGGATTAAAAATCCCATATGCCACGAATGGAAATCGAACCCAGTACCTACCAGCCTTAAGCTCGATGCGTTAACCACTGTTTCACAGAGACCAGTAACAAGCTTTCTTTAATCCAATATTTTTAAAATGATCTATTCTCTCTTTCAGCTGTGGGATATCGCGAGTGTTCTACACTGAGATTAATAGATCAAAGAGTACCACTTTACAAGACTGTTTCCATGGCAATACTTGCAGTAAACAATGTTTTATTTTCACATAAACGTAATTGCGATGAACAAGTTTTGTCATGGTTTTGATGCTGGTCGTCAGAGGATCAACTGATTGTTTCATCGTAGTGCTCAGATTCGTGTTCAACTTTGATTTCTGTTATACAGCGGTCGGGCATCAACAAGGAACCGGATGTCTTTCCGATCGCATTGTGTAGCACCTGTACAAAACATAGACAAACCAGGGGCGGTATTTATCAAGCAACTTAAGTCGGAAATAAAAGACTTAAGTCCGAGTAAAAACTCAAGTCTCAACTATTTTGACTTAAATTCTGTGAAGAAAAACCCTAGATACTGTAGATCATGAAATTAACGCGTCACTAAATTTATGCGAGTAAGGGTGGTGAGACTAAAATGCGACATGAAATTAATGTGAGTGGTCTCCCTTTGATTTAGTACCTTTTCTAACAACTCATTTGTGTAGCAATCAGTTAACATAAATGCGTTACATTATTAATGCGAATAATTCTCACTCGCATTGTTCGCATTAATATAATGATCGCATTAATTTCAGGATCTACAGTAGTAGATATTCCTCAAGTGTCTTGTGATATCATTTTTTATGAGGTACCGGTAGTCCTGTGTCATTCTCGTATTGGTCACACTTAAATTATGACACATTCTTTTATTTTAAACAAGGACATAACATGAGGAGGATATTCTTTTTCATTATTCTGTTTAATTGCATGCAATAATGATTAGCAGAAATTAAATGATAATGAACACTTGCAATGTTTTGTTCAAAGGGTGACCAATTTGTATACAACAGGACACATGTACCCACTCATACAATGGTCATGTGTACCCACTCATACAATGGACACACGTATCCATGAGTGCATAAAATTGTTCAATGTACCTATTCGTAAGATGGTGACTACAGGAAAGGTAGATACCGATAATTGAAAAATAGCCATGATTATTTTTTGCAAAATAAAAATATTAAATGTCTGTCTTTTTCCATTGTTTTGGACATTTACTTGGTAAAATGTTGAAAATCTGATCCAGACATTTTCGCAAAATAAAAATATTAAATGTCTGTCTTTTTCCATTGTTTTGACATTTACTGGGTAAAATGTTGAAAATCTGACACAGACATTTAGCATGGACTCTCATCCACACGTATGAATCTGGCCTTGGACGACAATTATTTCTATTTATTCTTCTATTTAGCAACAATGATTATATTATTTTTGTTATCTACCTTTTTCACTTTGTCTGTGTAAACAATGTCTCCTATGGAATGAAAACAATCAGTGTACAATCAGTTTTAGCTAATGTTTTAATGTTACTTGCTTTTATGCTCCATCTGACATGTTAACATATTACTCATACTTTTACATGCATTCAGAACCATTCGGTTTAATAATTGCCACTACAAAGCAGTCTGTAAAATAACCACCCAATCTATCAATCAACAAACAGAATATTCCTGTTAATTATTCATCGCCAAGTACCTGTAAATGATCCTCAGGTTATTTCATCTCTGTAAAGATATTCGATATGTTGTTGCATTAGTCTAGTAGCGTCAAATAACATGCATAAAAAAGATAAAGTCGGTTTGTTTAATGACACCATTGAGGTACATTAATTAATTAATAATCATCGGCTATTGGATGTCAACCCGTTGGACTTTTTACCCATTTCAGTCAGTGATTCATTAAAAATTGTGTGTCTTTCTTAAAGAGAATTGCTCACCATTTTGGCAGGAAAATAGGCTCGGTCTAGACGGGCAAATAACATTGGGTTTCCCTCTGCTGCATCTCAAAATAATAGCATGACCGTAAACTATCCAAAAAGCTATTTTTTGCGATCGATTTGTGCATTGTAAGCAGTGCAATTTTACGTAATATAATGACATTTTGACATTTCTGTTGTTGTTGTTAGTAGTCATATAATAAATGTATGCAATTATGTAGATGAACAATGACAGTGTTTTCGCTTCTCTTTATAATGATTATAAGCAAATTCATTTTCTTGTGGCTGGCTTCATGCTTTCGTCACATGATCGCAATTTTCCCCGCGATTGTCTTTAACCCGCATTAGGGGCGGGATGTAGTCCAGAATTAAGGTGTCTGCCTTTTGCAGGATGGGTCAAGGGATCGATCCTTCACAGCGCAAAATATTTTATGGGCTATTTTCCATTCCAGCCAGTGATACACGACTGGTTTATCAAATTCCGTGCTGTGTGCTATCCTGTCTATGAGTACACATAAAACACCCCTTGCTTTTTTTTGGTAAGAGTAGACCATGTAGCGGCGACAGCGGGTTTCCTCTAAGAACACGTGTTAATATAACGATGTCTACGTTCAATAAACGCTGATTTATAATCAATGTGTTCCAGTGTCGTCGTTAAATAAACAAACTTTATCTTTATCTTTATTTTGGCAACTATGACAATCTCGCTTAGCGCCTGTAAGTTGCTAATGTGTTATTGAAGAGAATTGAATCGCCTGTGTACATACAGTTGCAATGTGTTTCCTTGCAACTGTTTATGGTGAGACGCGATCTCGCTATCAACAGAATACCCCCCACTAAATATATTTCACTGCTATCAACAGAATACCCCCCACTAAATATATTTCAGTGCTTACTGAACGCCATGCAGCAAGCTCTGGATTAGAGATGACAAGAGGGAACGGTTTGGGGGATTAGTTGGACAAAGGAGCAGCGCAGAGTGCCTCGTTTGTATCTAATTCCGATACAAGCTCGGATCACAGATCGCCAATAGACGTATAGATTGGTTCTAGTCAGCTGGATAACTCGTTAATCCCCGCCTCAATGCGGTGCGTCGGGCACAGTCGGTTTCACAGTCGTATATCAACTTTCTCACATACGATATTCAATTATATCAAACAGGGTGGATTACCGCAGTTTTCACTAAATGTTTCTTGTAGAAAGGTAACTACGACATTAGTTACGCGCTCCTGTTCATGTTTCACTTTCAACCTCAGGTGACCTTTTCTCTCATACAGATGCTTTATTTTCATGCATTCCATAGCCTAGGCATATATACACGTATTTTGTTTACTAATAATATTGTTTTTACAACCATGGCGAAGCTTTATGCGACAAAGTGCAAAATAAATCGTCGATAAAAGTATTTTATCTGAGTTTTATTTCTTTTGAACTTGAACAATGCAAACTGGTACTGGATATTGGAATAATATAAGACAAGTAAATGTTTATGTCCAAATGATTATGCACATAAATATGTATAAAAGTACCTGGACTCACCTCTAGTTAAGAAATTTAAACCATGTTATATAAATTACCAGATAGCATTATGTTTTTATACCAGTTTGTAACTTTAACGAAGTCTGGTTACCCGTGTAGATGTAATACACATTGAACACTGGCGCCGTAATTAAAGTAAATGTTCTTACACACTCGTTTGAGAGAACACAGTGGAACGTGTATGATACGACATGGCACCGCACATGGTTATAGATACATTTCAAGATACATGCATGTGTAGTTGATTGGTCTAGTGATATAGCTGCCTAGCTACCTGTTCACGTGCGTGTCAATTATACTAGAAGAATGAACACCAGTCCATCTACATGCATACGTGATATAATTATTTAAGTAATTCTTACTTGAAGTTTAAAAAATATATTTTCACTCCAAAATTATGTCTTCATAATCCGGTTCTGAAGAAATTAAATTCTATACTCAAGTTCGTCATGTGCCATTTATTTTTACAACACGTTGAATGTTTTTAAAAATAATGTATTATAAGATAAATATGAACTAAACACGTCTCGTGTAATATTCTATGTACTCGTATATAACTGACATTATTTTATTGTAATATTGTGTATGCTTACACATTATATAATAATTCAACACAAACAAATAATAAACATAGTTGGCGGGAGACGCCATTTTTGCAATGATGACGCAATATGTTCCAGAAAGTTGATTACCGACCGGTACACCCTGTCCCGTCTTAATACAGTGGCTTTAATATGCAACAATTATACTACAATCGTGTTCTGTTGTATTGCAGTTTTGGGAGGTGATTTCTGACGAACATGGCATTGATCCAACTGGAACTTACCACGGAGATTCCGACCTGCAGCTTGAACGAATCAATGTATACTTTAATGAGGCCACAGGTTTGTAATATCAACACAAAGTTCTCATCCATTGATGGTGGTAATGTAGTTAAATACAATCCATGTAATACACACTTAATGACCAGCCACAGCTTGAACGAATCAATGTATACTATGAGGCCACAGGTTTGTAATATCAACACAAATGATGGTGGTAATGTAGTTAAATACATTTATAGAAAAAACGACAACGTTAATTTGTTTAACGACATTACTGTAGCACAATGATTAGTAATCCGCAAATATTAGGTGTGAAACATGTTATACTGATACATGGTCTCAGAAGAACCCCGTTGTCACTCTTACAGAATAAAACCAATGGATCTTTTATTTGCACTTTTCCACATGCATGATAGCACACACCCTATAGTTTGATATACCAGTCGTGGATCACTGGTTGGAAAGAGAAATACCCCAATGGGTCCACTGAGACGGATCGATCCTTCAACGGCTCGTTTTATACGAGTTAGATACATGACTTTACCCACGATATCATTCTCTATAAGAACATTCTAAACGGATCCTTCTCGTCGTAGCCTTGTTTATGTTAGAACAATCAGTGAGATAGAGCTTCCAACCTGGATTTCTGGCATGGAGCAATGGATCGAACTATCTTTGGTTTTTGGCAATCAAATGGCCTTCAGATGCTCATTTTGGAGTGTTCGAAAAAATATATTAACTTATTTCGTTCCCCAAAATTGGACCATTGATGGCAGAAGTGTGTGGAACTCATTGTGTAGAGTGAAACATGTCTAGATTCGTAACTGTGTTTCCACATAATTCCCATCTCAGATCCCGAAACATTTTCTTGCACCGCAAAGTGCGTAAAAGGAATTCTCAGATCAAATATGACGATGTACAATCATAACGGAACAGGCGACATCTGCACATGCACAATATCAACCCTGCTTGTACCATTGTTATCGGTACTGTGCGTATACCGCGTGATTGAAAAGACAATTGAAAACTGTGGATGGTTTGAAAGGTGGTTGGTTCACTGTGCATGTGGACAGCAATCAGTCAATGAGTTCAACTAGATAAGGCAAAACTTTTGGAGCGGAGAAATTATGTCAATCGTCGCCAACTTTTCGTAGCCTAAATGTACTGAGACGTGGCTCGGATGTTGTCTGATCGACAACAACCAATCGACGTCTGTACCGTAACATCATGGGAACATCACCAGATTAATGTGAGCCAGCAGACATAGCAGTCTTGTTGCACTTAACCAGCGATGAATGCAAAACCAGTACGTCTCGGGTACTTTCCACACATAAGTAACATGAATGTTGAATTACTATAAACCACGTACAATCTTACCTATTTCATGTCCAATTACTATAAACTACAATATTATAGGTTTTATGCTAATTAATATAAACCACGTAAACATTTACCTGTTTCAGGTTTATCCACTACAATGCACTTACAACCATATCTATTTTATATTTAATTACGATAAACCACGTACAATCTTCTGTGTTTTATTATTTATATATAAACCACATACAATGTCTTCCATTTCTTGTCTAATTACTATAAAGCACGGTTGTATATTTCAGGCGGTAAATATGTTCCCAGAGCCATTCTTATCGACTTGGAACCTGGCACTATGGATTCTGTTCGATCTGGACCATTTGGGCAACTATTTAGACCTGATAATTTTGTATTTGGTAAGTAGAATTCTTTACTCATTCATTGTGAACCGAAAACAAGCACTGAACTATATTTAATCTGTCACTGACCACCGTGCCATTATGGAATGGTCGGAGTCTAATAAATTTTGTTTTGTTCTGTTCTGTTCTGTTCTGTGCTGTTCTGTATGCATCTGAATATTGAACATATCCATCCTCATCTTTATATTTTTTACTCGTCTGTAAATAACTTCTTCAGTTGAATTTATATGTTGTACTTTAACTGATCATCTGTTTTCTGACAGGTCAGAGTGGGGCTGGCAACAACTGGGCGAAGGGACATTATACAGAGGGAGCCGAGCTGGTGGACTCCGCTCTTGACGTGGTGAGAAAGGAGGCTGAAGGCTGCGACTGTATACAAGGCTTTCAGCTGACTCATTCCCTAGGAGGAGGCACTGGAGCAGGAATGGGGACTCTACTGATTAGTAAAATTAGAGAGGAATATCCCGACAGAATTATGAACACATTCTCTGTTGTGCCATCGCCAAAGGTACGAAGTTGGATATTCTTTGACGTTTTCAAAACTTGCTACACCAAAGATGTACACAAAATAACCTACTTAATGTCAGACGAAAGAATGCTGCACATGTCGCATCCGACAACCGTCACGAAATAATAGTTCGATTAAATGTCATCATCACAGTATAAACATCAGCAACTTTCCTGTTCAGTATTATATAAAGCGACCGCTTACAATGTAGTTAATTAAATCCTGGATAAAGAAGACGACCATTCTAATGATTGACAACAGTGCACAGAAAACAAAACCCAACCTAAGTAGGCCGTGTCCATGACAGGAATAGAACAGGATGGACTATACCTTTTGCTTTTACTGTGATTCGTATCAGTGAATGACATTTGAAATTTGTAGGAATATCTCTTCGACTTTACCTTGCGCTTTTTTACAGATTTATTGGGGTTGTGTATTTAGACGTTCTTATCATTCTGATGACGTGTGTGCTTTTAACATATACTTTATAATATACTCCGTATGTCGTTAGTCTGTGTACACTACATCTGTTAGACAATACACAAATACTAATTATGTAACGCTTGTTGATCACCTGCAGGTTTCTGATACAGTAGTGGAGCCATATAACGCCACTCTCTCCGTGCACCAGCTCGTGGAGAACACAGACGAGACCTACTGCATCGACAACGAGGCTCTCTACGACATCTGTTTCCGCACCTTGAAGCTCACCACCCCAACATACGGGGACTTGAACCATCTCATCTCCGCCACGATGAGCGGCGTCACCACCTGTCTGAGATTTCCAGGTCGGTTTGTACATATGACATCTTAATCATAGATATTATAATAAATATGTATTTTGTAGAAACCGCCAATACAAACTTTTAGCCTTGAACATATTTCACTTAACAATATTATGGTACGGTGGATGCTTATAGGCCTAATTACGTTTAAATAGATCAATTATTGTTTTGGAAGGCTTCAAGTTTAAAACCAAATGACACGGACCCACTGATACAAGAATATTAACGTACATGTATATTAGATTCGCTAAACAAAGCAGAATGAATTTAAAAGTAATTCTAACTCATGATTAATTGATTATAATTATACCAATCATTCAAGATCAAACGTTGCTATTCTATATTGCCCTGTATTTCTCAATCTGTCGTCTGTGTTGTTGCTGTAATGTCTGCTCTGGTTTTGTGTTGTAGGCCAGCTGAACGCAGACCTGAGGAAGATAGCTGTCAACATGGTTCCCTTTCCACGTCTGCATTTCTTCATGCCCGGTTTCGCGCCACTCACGTCACGTGGTAGTCAGCAATACCGCGCGCTTACCGTACCGGAACTGACGCAGCAACTGTTTGATGCCAAGAACATGATGGCCGCCTGTGACCCTCGACATGGCCGCTATTTGACAGTTACCTGTCTCTTCAGAGGAAGGATGTCCATGAAGGGTGAGAGAATCGAGGATGTCGTAAACTATACTATCAAACAATATTAAATTTCATTGATCCTTGTTGCCATAATTGAAGACCTCAGGCATATATAGAGAAAAAAGCAAAAAACTACATTAAGAAAACTTTAGCTAAATATTTTGTAATTCTTTGAGATATACATAATATAATGTGTAGAAATGACCAAATATTGTATTAACTCAAAATCTGTAAATTTGTGACTTGACCTTTATATTCCTGGGGTCTTCAATTATTATCAAGCAAAAACTGCTTTTATTTGAGTCGATACTCTGTAATATTCGTAGAAGGATCATGAAATCCAGTAAAGATGTAGCTCTAGTATAATATATTATATATGAGACCTATATATGACATACATTATTGAAACATTGGGTTCGCATCTTTGATATTTCGTTCCAATTCTGGTGTTTGAAGGCGGACCGCACTATTTGGTCGGTGTAGAGGACGGTTGATACAGTCATGTTAGTTAATATTGGGTTAGATTGGATTGGGGAAATGGGAATGTTTTTGTTGCATTTTCGTCAATTAACCATTCAAAACGGATGATATAAAAGTTCGTTTGGCAACTTTGTTGTTTTACAGAGGTGGACGAGCAGATGTTGAATGTACAGAACAAAAACAGCAGCTACTTCGTTGAATGGATTCCCAACAACGTTAAAACCGCCGTTTGTGATATTCCACCACGGGGTCTCAAAATGTCGGCAACGTTTGTTGGCAACACGACAGCAATACAGGAGCTATTCAAGCGAATTTCAGAACAGTTCACAGGTAACACTGGCTGTATCACTATTTCTCGTGATATAGCATGGTGGACATGCTTTCAATCTGTTTTGAGTATGGTTACCTACATTAAGAATATAATAGTATTGCTTTGGCATAATCAACAATTATAGGCAAAATTCAACGTGATATTCCATGGTAAACCTACATCAATTTAATATTATTATTTTTGCGGAAGATTATTGTCAATAGATGCAGCTATCCGCCATCTGGTAATCAAGGACAGTTAGTAAATAGAAAAATTAAAATATTTTAGAAATTAGATAAAAGAAAAGAACTTAAAATACATGTAGGCCTACATGGTAACTTTTCATTTGTGAAAAAATCGTTGTTTACTATACACACATTCAAGACTGATAATTTCAGCCATGTTCCGGCGTAAAGCGTTCCTCCACTGGTACACTGGTGAGGGGATGGATGAGATGGAGTTCACAGAGGCAGAGTCCAACATGAATGATCTCGTGTCTGAATACCAACAGTATCAGGTAATACATTTACTATTAAACATCTCGTGTCTGAATACCAACAGTATCTGGTAATACATTTACTATTAAACATCTTGTGTCGGAATACCAACAGTATCTGGTAATACATTAAACATCTCGTGTCTGAATACCAACAGTATCTGGTAATACATTTACTATTAAACATCTCGTATCGGAATACCAACAGAACATACATGTATAAGATGTTTGAGAATAAATTATTTCTAATAGGAATACTACTCAAAACAAGTTAAGGGTCAAAAGTTTTTTGGATCGTAAATTTAATAATACATTATATAAATGTTGTGTAATTTGTTTTTATTAAAACAAAACATATTAATAT
>JAULBR010110768.1:0-10307 GCA_032355825.1 Melanodrymia aurantiaca | reverse complement strand
ACAACGAACTCCATTAACACAAAATAACAATGATGTACAACAGTATTTTTTAAAAGAAAACAAATGAAAACATGCTAAAGTTATCTACTAAAAAACATACAACAAATGTCGTGATGAGGACTATAGAGGTCCTCCCCTAGAAAATGAAAAAAAGTAGATGCTCTAGTAGTAGTAGATGCTTTACTTTACTTATCACTTACCTGTTCTATTTGCAGATTAGAATGGAGGAGGGAGAAAATTATGAAGCAGTACCCCCGGTACAACTCCCCAATTTACTGGGTGAAGTACTTGAACGAGATGTTACCTTTTGTGTGGACACGTCTGGGAGTATGCACAGTTCTCTTCACATTATAAAGGAACAACTAATAGAAACTCTTATGAACCATGCTCGAAGAGAAAGCACAACATTTAACATCATTGAATTTAATTCCCAAGTTACTCAGTGGGCTGATAAATTAGTGAAGTGCACCCCGGAAACAGTAGCTGTCGCCGTTGAATGGATAAACAAACTGTCTGCCACGACCGGTACGAACACCCAAGATGCCTTGCTTACAGCACTGAGTGATCACCACTGTAGAGCTGTGTATCTGATCACCGATGGCTTACCTGATCAGTATCCAGAAGATATATTGGACAACGTTGCCAATGTGGTCGAGGACAGACCTATTCACTGCATCTATCTTGCTCAGGAGAAAGCTGACACTGCGGCTACAGAGTTTCTGGAAGATCTGGCTGTAGAAAGTTACGGCTCGTTTCATATTGTCTCATTCAGCACACACGGGTGCGTTGAAAAAATTACACCTATATACAGAAGTGATCATGGCCCAGGCAGGGTCATTAGGACTGTTGATAATATTGTGCGGAAACCAGATGTTAAGATGTGTAGTGTTGCGACGACACTTGGAGTTGATCCAGAGGAGGACATCATCTTGGCTCCAAGAACTACGTCTCTGAGTCACTGGATGAACTACTCACCTTGGTGGCCACCGTATCCGTATCAGTACCACTACCCTCAATACTGGAGTCGGTACCGACCAGCCAAGGCCTGGCTTAAGGCACAGGATGCCCTGCAAGATGATGTAAAGTTGTCTCCAGGAGCTGGAGCTCTTCTGCTCGGGAAGAAAGTCATGGGAAGAAGAATGGATGATGGGTATTTCTATCTGGGAAAGGTGCAAAGTCAGGTTGGTATACCATTGGTGCTGTACCTGACGCATGTTCAGAGAACAAATATATCGCGAGTACTCGCTAGACTGGTTTTTGTACCAAATATTAAATAAATGTGATATGATAGATCACGATTAGTACCAGTTAAATTACACGGGAGATTTCGCGATATATCTCTTCTCTGAACACGCCTGTGTATAGTGTATTGATTAAATACCCTGTATTTTGTTTGTTCATCAACCATTTTTAGTAACATTAATTTATTGAGGTAGCATCTCATAATATTACGATGATTACTCTCATTGTTTCTCACATTAAATGAACCCTCCAGGATTAATGTCTCTGGTTCTTATCTCATATTGTTCATTGTTTTTACCTATTTAGTGATGCAGTTTTTGCTTGTTTGCCTAAATTTCACCTTCTATCATACAATAAATTATATTGATCGTGAATTCATTGCTAATTTTTGTTTTGCAGATCTTAGCTGATAAATTTCTTGTGGCTTTTGGTCCAAATAAGCATGGAAAATACCAGGAAACCTCATATCAAGACACATTTGTTTGGGACATTGTTGACTTTATTGATGCTAAACGGCATACAATTCGAACCGGTGATAGAGTTCTTGCCCCATGGGAGCCAGAAGGAGAGCGCTATGGTCCTGGGATAGTCATTGATGGACACGAGAAACGGCAAAATGAAGGTGAACAAATGTGTTTAAAACAGACAGAAACTAAAAATAATACACCAAGCATTTTAGAAATACAATGTATTTAAAATATCGAGACAATAGTAGTCTTTTATTTGATGTACCATAAATATTAAATACAAGCAGAAGAAAATGTGACAGCATAATAATTATGTTACATAAAAATATACATATGACGGACATTGACTGGTATCATGCACTAATTTTAATGGAATATTTGTCAGATAATGCATCTATAGATATAGAGTTTTTATGTAGCATCATCGTACCGCTCAGCTATGATGATGTTGATAACATCTTACGTTATATGTTTTAAAATTGGCAAAAATAACACTTTCACTGACAATTTCACCATGACGACATTAGTAAATCTTTTTCCAATTGTGCAGGTTTAAAATGACTGGGCAAGACTTGCAGAGAATTGTGGTTTAGCTCATGATTATTAACTTAAGATTATAATAATATTCTTGAATTCTTCACATGTTTTTTAATCATTTTGTGGCATCAATTGTGCATCATTGCCAGGCAATTGTCTATACTAATGGTAAACACACTTCAAATACATTTATATCCATAGGTGAGAGTGAATCATTCATGTATCTGTTCTAAAGCTGAATCTTTGAAAATCCATAATAATACATGTACATATAACGTTGATCATACACATCTAGAATTTACCTTAATATAAAGTTAATTTTGTGTGTTTCAGGCCCAAATGACCAAAAAATAACCGTTACATTTAGTGATGGGAAAACAGAAAAAGTGCCTTTGGATGCTGCTGTTTGGATTCCGGAACCCGTTTACGAGAGGTTAGCACTGGAACTGAAAATGCCACGCATGGCAAGGGAAACTTTGCAGACACAAGAAGACTATCCCTCAGAAAGCCTTGAAGGCTACCCTACTTCAGGACCAGTAGCTTCTCCAGCTGTATATCCTAGACCAGCTACAGTCATTATGGATTCAGATCCAATTTTTATGAATCGCATGTATCGGTACCCACCTAGCGTTCCAATGTATCCTTATCCAATGATGTTTCAGCAGTATAAACCAAACAAAGTGGTTAAATCAGCGGTGAGGAGTGAGGATGTAAATGCTACTATTCCAGGAACAAATATTACGCAAAAGGAGTTGGATGACAAAGTAACATCCCAGTTGATGGAACACAAACTCTTGCTTGATGAGAGAGAAAACGAAAAAGTTGTGCCTGACCGAAAGCTATTGAAGAAGCGAGAAAAACAGTACGAGAATACCATGAAGAAATCTGTTTCTTTCAATGAGGCTGAGCTGATTAAACAAATGAATTACAATGCAAACAATGCTGAAGATATAACTGTCCAGGATTTTGAAAATCGGTACGCAGAGCCCATGCCATCAATTAATGATTACCCAGAGGATTATCCTATTGAGAGGGACATGCATAGTATGGGGGTGAATACGGACTCCAGTCTGCTGTTTCACAGGTCTCCTGGAGTTGGAGCACGGCCACCTTGGAAATACTGGAATAGTGACCCAAGTCCGGTGAAAGCTCCAGTGAAGAGTGCTCATGGGCCTTTCCGGGAAACAGCTCTACAAGCTCCATTGGAGGCTAGAGATCAACGTTGTCTCAACGGCAGTGGTAATATTGCATTTTATTAGAATATGCATTTTGTATTTATTACAAAAATGGACTGTGTTTCGACATGTACATGATGAGTCCATATAACAATATATCCAAACTGCTGTGTGTTTAGAATATTGCATTGAACTTTATTTATAGGTGATTGTTTGATATCATGCATGATGGTTACCTTATTTACAAAGCAGATGATCATGTCTGAGAGTGTCACCTGGTACAGATACTAGTAATACATTGGCAATAATAGCAAATGTCATATACAGACTGAGTTAATAGCTTAGATCAAAAGTCATATACAGACTGAGTTGATGATGTTTTACATGTACAAAGTATAAAGAATGAGTTAATATCTCATTCACAAAGTCACACTAATTAGTTTTTTTCACCATAACTTTGTTAAAGTAATATTTAAGAACCTCAAGATGCAGTTCCTTGGACCAGACAGTGTTAAAATTGTTAACAAACTGAAATAAAGTTTGTTAACTGTTGGTGTCCTCTTAGTTCTGTCAAAACACTTTAATATCCATTGAACGTTTTCTATGTAAAACATCATTGTCATATAATGATACAATTATCATTTATGAGCTTAGACAAGTAAAAATTTAATATTCTTTTCTTTTCAACTTGATTGGTTACTGAATTTGTTTTATCCTATGCATCATTCACGTTCACCATATTTTGATTCTCAAGAGCCAATTGTTTTTCATGCTGGGATGTCATTAAACATTCATTCCTTCTTTTCAAAAAGAAGACATTTCAATGTTGACTAAATCTGATTTTGATGTTCTTATTTTATTTCAGTTGAATGGGCAAACTCAGCCTTCAAATATGTTGATCCGTATGCAAAGCACAACTACTCAAACTCTGTGGAACTGCTGTTGAGGAAACCTCGACCACCTTCAGCACATTCAGCATCCGGTGAAGTGCAGCGAGACTGCGGGGGCGGAGTGGCCGGGTCACTAGGTTACAACGTGGTATCCATGACACCAGAGGAAGCACGCAGAGAATTCAGGTAATCATCATCGTTTCAATTGAATTTTGCAAACCTGCAAATATAGATGGAATAAAAATAGAGTTGTGGGAGAAATTGCGAACAAATATTTTAAAAATGTTTTAAAGACATTTTATGTATAAATAGAAGAACAAACTTGTAATTATAATCCGTATTCTGTTCTTATTTTTTATAGATATGCTTGCTTTTTATCAGCAGCTATCTTACTTTAAAATGATTTTTTTTAAATCTTTGAAATAACCCTCAGACCTCCAAATGTAAAGGGAGGCAACTCCTTTCCTAAACCTTCCTCACACTCTCAGCCATCAAGCTTTCAATTATTTCTGTCATACAAATTCACTGTTGTTAACACTCAAGAATAGATTACGATCAATACATTTGTACTGAACACAAAATGATTGAAAATTCCAACCATATCACAGGTCTCATTGGACAAGATTTGATTTTTGCTAGTTTTCAATGTAGCGTTCAAAATAGCAAACATACTTCCTTTAATGAACTACATCTATATTAATTTACCTTTGATAAAAGTTTACAGTAAACAATCATTATGTTTAACACATTAAATTAATCCAATATTCCAGACGACAAAAGATCGTGGAACGCCAGACTGCGTGGGAGAACCGGTTAGACGAATCCGATCGCATGACACAGGCCATGCAGGACCAGCACCACGGACAGATCCTCAAACAGCTCGCACACGAGCGTGACCGACAGATGAGCGAGAAGAACGCCATTCTGCAGGCGCGAGAAGCGAAGAAGAACATCAGCCGTGAGTTGCGGGCTCGTATAGAGAAGAACCAGGAGCGAGAGATGTCTCTAGAGGAACAGCGGATCAACGCCTTGAAGCAGAGGAGGGAACACAGGGAGGCTCGGGAAGAACAGCAAGAGAAAGAGATCGCCGCCACGATAGAAAGACGACAGGTGGATAACGCAATAGTTGATTGATTGAAACATATGTTATTTGATAATAAATACAAAAAGGATCAGGCACAAGTTAAGCAACTTACAAGGTCATCTCCTGTATATATACAATATTGTAAACAATGGCGACATGATTACACTATAATATTTACAATTTAGTTATAATGGAAAAAAATTAACATTAAATAAAAAAATATACATGTGTATAAGGAAGTTGTAAGAATAGATTTTAAAAAGGAAGAAAGCAATAGTTGTAGATTGTATTGTTGACCACTTAAGAGTTGTATATAAATATATCAAGATTGGAGCAGTACTGGAAAGTGCTTGTATAAGTTTAAGAAATTATATTTTTTTAAGTTACAAGCACTTTCCAGTACTCCAATCTTGATTTTTATATACATCTTTTAAGTGGTCACGATTTATATTTCATTCCATATTCATAATGGAGCGTCTGCCTGAGGTTCCATAGGTCAAAGGATCAATCCTACTCAGGCATTTTGATGTCTGAATAGTTATAGTTTATAAACATCGTTTTTGTTACAAGCACTATCCGATACTCCAATCTTGATATTTATATACAACTTTTAAGTGGTCACCATTTAAATTGCATTCTAGTCTCATATTGGAGTGGGACGTAACGCAGTACATGAGCGTCTGCCTGAGCTTTAAAAAGTTGAAGGATCGATCCTACTCAGGGGACCCGTTGGGTTATTTCCCATTCAAACCAGTGATCCATGACTGGTTCATCAAAGGCCATGGTGTGTGCTATCCAGTCTGTGGGAAACTGCACATAAAAGATCCCTTGCTGTTATTTGAAAAAGAGTAGCCTATTTGGCAGCAGCATGTTTTCTCTGTGACCAAGTGTCGATATTACCATGCGTCATATTGGTTTCCAAATGAATTAAAAAATTAATCACATGCAATTTCCTGAAATTTAATAATTAGAATTCACAATTCAAAGATAAAATTGCTCCATTAAGTGCATATCAGTTTTTACACCCTTAATATTACAGCATAATATTCCTTTTTTTTTAATAAATTATTTCTATTTTCAGCAAATTAAAGTTCAGAGATCTCAGGCCAGAGTGGATGCAAGGAGTGCTCAATTAGATGAAGAAGAAGCGACGAATATTACTGTCAGCAATCAGATGCAAAATGCCAAGATGCAAAGACAGCAACATTTTCAAGGTCTCGAGCAGAGTGCACAGAAGATGAAAGATTTACGAATAGCTGTAGCAGACCAGCAGCAAGCCATGTTGAAGTCACAGATATTCCCATGATGCATTTCTGTGTATAGTATATATACAGGCAAATAAGAGGCTGTGATATTTTTTATAATTATAGTGCATTGGTTATTACATCAGTGTTGTTAACCCATTATCATATACAGTGAATTCTCTCTAAACTGAACACACTTTGGACAGAGTAAAATGTTCTGTTTAGGCTGTGTGGGACTTTTAAATAAGTTCGGTTTAGAGGGAATTCCAGTTTACTGAGGATCCAGTTTCACTGTACATGTATCATATGTCTAGAGAAAACCACAAAGTTTAATTGTATCACTATGAATAGATCATTTTTGCTATATTCGAAATATATTTGTCGGTGATTATGCCGTTTTAAATTGTCGCTATGGCATAAATAATTTCAGCTTATCATATTTATATTATTATCTTTTCTTCATAATCAACACAATTAAAAATATATTATAAACTAACTCTGGGATAATTTGGTTGTCAATAATAATTATGGTATTCAATGCTTTCATATTGACTAATCGTCTTGAATTGTTCTTAGTCAATATAGTAAGTTGTAATGACGAGAAGATGAAATCCATACATACACTGTACATAATTATAACAATGGATGCTACTTTATTCTCTATTGACACATTGATCTCATTGACGTAAGTCACTTTTTATACTAAAATGTATGTTATGTTTCTAGTGTTGTTGTAAATGCTTATTGCTAAATACAGGGTGTATTTATATACGGAGTGCCTTAACTTATTCTAAGATTGTTTATCTGTGCTCTTAAATTTTATAGTACGTTGTTATACAGTGCAAAATTTGCAAAAACTTCATACTAATTGTATAATTATTGTAGTCTATTATAATAATTTTTATATTCAACTTTTTTCTTTTTTTTCCAAGTCTTCTTTGTATAATAGTACAGTAGTAGTATGTTACTAGACTGGTATCTACTGCACAGTAGAGTAGTAGTATGTTACCAGACTGGTATTTGGGGTTGGGTTTCATCTGAACCACCTAATGATAAAATCATTTAAACAGCATCATATTATATTAGGTCCACTTTAAAATATCACTTTTTTGCTTTTGAAGATCCACGTTTTTCTAAAAATGAATCATCCCACAGAAAAAATTCTAGTTACCATATGGCATGATCTGCCCATCTGTCTAATATCTTTAGCTCCTTTGTATAAGTAACCTGGTTTACAAAACTGTGATGGTAATAACTGTTTTGAAGTCTATATTAGGTAAAATAGACAGGAAATCTAGGTTACAGTGCCTATAAAGTGTTTGCAAAGAATTTATGTTCTTTTGTTAGCAAATTTTGAAGATAATTTATATTATGTCATCAAGATGCTGAGTTTACAAAATGCCATGATACTTCCCAGTATTTGTACAGTTCACTTATTGTCATGGGTCTGACTTAATGGGGACAGTGGGGACATGTTCCCCCTCACCTCTCCACTTTTTGGAGTTGGGGAGGGACCAAAGTTCAACTATTCCCCACCCTCACTTTTTAGTATAAATAACACATTTATACGTATGCGACCAGAATGCACCAAAAAAATCTCCCCCAACTTTTCCTAAGAAAATGACACCCCTGCCTGTTGTGATAACCAATAACCTCAAGGATCAGAATTTTCATTGATTCCTATATTTGTATGTTATGACAGCATCCTATTATGTATTGTAAAACTGATATAATTCTCGTATATGTAATTTTCTCATTTTTAATTTAACCTAAAAAATTACAATGATGCGAATTATTACCATAGCAATGATATCCATTAAACCATTCAACAATGGTAATATTTTTTTCTTTTGCACAAGTTACCCGGTAATACACTGTAGTTTTTTAAAATCATGAAAAATCAAAGCCACGAATATTACCCATTTTACAGTATATCACGTGTTTGGTGCAGCCACAAATATTAAAATAAATTGTAAATTTGGAGATGTTGTTAATATGTAATATCTAAAAATGGCTTTTAACCAATTTTGTTATCCATAATTATTATAATGTTATACATATTTGTTTAAACATTCTTTAATGAAATAAACAATTTTATTTTGTTTATTATTAAATGCCTTGATTAAGATCCTAGATTTTAGTTAACAGTATTAGATAAATGTGCCTTTGTATTTTATATTAATTTTATCTCTTGTTTTGTTTTGTTTACCCTGTGGTTGTTATTGATAAGGAAAGTTGTAGTATTGTTTGTAGTTATGGTAACAAATGAAATTACGTAGAATACAAATATTTGACATACGTATTTTAAAACTTGAACATGTAAATGTAGCTCAGATTGACATTATTGTATGTTCTTAGTCGTAATTAAATTATTGTTTTGTTGTAAATTACAGTACAGCTGGATTGTTGATTAGATATGTTTTGTACCCTGGTAACTTTTGTTAGGCGAACTACTGAATGATAGTGTTTGTTATATACAAAAAAACTTGCCTATGTCATTAATAACAGGAATTATTCAAGAATATTTACTACGGAATTTAAATCCAATGCAATTTATATCAATACATTGTCATTTGTGGCTTGTTTGTGTGTGGGGAGTGGGGATGGAGGTGTTTTATCTGAGTGTTACTTAATATTTAAGGAGCATCTGGTATAACATTACAGAGTGTTATTGGAAGGTATGGGTCTAAGTTTGGCAAAAATAGCATTACATAATATTTGAAGGGTCCCTAACTTGTGTGTGAAGGTGTTCTTTACAGAACATTACCAAGTTATATGTATTTATTCCTTATTTGACATTTAAATTAATGTTCTAGTTTAAGTTGCCAAATATTAAAACCTGCTTAATATGTTGACTTTGTACTATATTTATTGAGAAGATAGACAGTTAGGTGCAACTTTTCATCTATCAAATATATAACTTTCAACCATTGCTTTAATTAGTCAAATATGCTTCATTAGTCTTGTCTAATTCTAAATTAAAATAGAATTTGTTTCCAGTTTGTTTTACAGGTATATCTCATAAAATTTAATTTTAAGTACGTTCGTTGAATTATGAATGTAAAAAGAAAGAATTTTGTACATTTAGTTCACCAAATATATAACATAATTTGATGACCTACTTTGATCTCTGACATATAAAACACATAATTACAAATTCATTAATTAAATTTTGTATGTACATTTTGTTCATTAAGGGATCAGATAAAAATATGCATTTTTAAGATGGAAGGAATTGGCTACCATGAAGAAATAGCACTTTCATTAAAGCTATGATTTTCCTATCTTGATCACAATTTAGACACTTGTACATGTATACTGTTTCCTTCATGTTGAGGTAAGTTAAATTTTATTGTTTTAAAATTGATAAGGTTATAAAATTGTTGACTTTTGAAAATAAACATAGTAGAAGTAACTTCTTCTTTTTATTTGTTTAAACAGTATTTTATGGTACATATACATTCCCACACGTGTGTCCAACTGCTTCAAATGTCTGTCCTCGGCAGAAGTTAGTGTTTGTGTGATAAAGGAAACCCACTACTCCTATTTGATATACTCCTATTTGATATACTCCTGTTTGATATACTCCTATTTGATATACTCCTATTTGATATACTCCTATTTGATATACTCCTATTTGATATACTCCTATTTGATATACTCCTATT
>JAULBR010110757.1:0-10308 GCA_032355825.1 Melanodrymia aurantiaca | reverse complement strand
GCATTCTGCTGCATTTTTAATAATATTTGTATACAAACAAAAAGGGCACTTGAACATTTTGAGGGCACTTCCAAAATGTTAGGGGGGGGACGCGTCCCCCTGGTCCCCCCTCTGGATCCTCCCATGAGTCATATTTAATTTGGATCTCATTGCGCGCTAGAGTGGTTACTGCATAGGCCTACAGTAACTGCTCCCTAATGTTTGTGTTGCAGATCTCCTGTGCGCGTGTAATATTAACAGATTTATAGATCAATTATTTAGATTAGAAGAAAAAAAAATTAACAGTTTGTTTCCAAAACTCTGGTAAACGGGTATCATTTTTTAGAATGGTCGTCCCCTTGCAAAATTAGTTGTGCTATTGACTTGTCTGTCGTATAATAATATTTCACTATATAGCAATAAGACGAGGAAACGATAGTATGCTGTTAGATAAACGCGCATTATAAAATTTTATGTATCGCTTTGTTGTTAAAATTAAATTATTTTTTGTCCTATTTGTATACCAAATATTATCTTTTTATCATCAATAATTGTGAAAAATTCATGTTTCCAAATTTCGCCACAAAAAAGTTATTTTTAAAGATTTTAGAAAACGGTGCATTATCGTTTCGTCGTCCTCCTTACAGAAAGTGCAAAGTGCATCATCCAGTCTCCCTATCCTAAATAGAAAACTATATAGAGGATATTAAACGAGCTACCCTGTATTATCAAGTTTAAGTCCCAAGTGAAATAATTTTCTTTTTTTACGAGCTTTAGCGAGTGACTAAAATGAAAATGATTTCACGAGGGACTCGTTTAATATTCTATTTATTACTCAAGACATTTCATTGCGAAACGCTTTTCAAAACACATAGTCTTGGCGTTAAAGTTAACAACTTACTTACATCTTAGAATATCAATGCAATGTGTTTGTGATAGCTTGCTAAGTAGGCCTACTACGATAGATTAGGACGATACAAATTATTTAAGGACAAAGGTACACACTACTTAGGGCCTATAACACTGTCTATGACCAGAAACGCATATGATATACATTTATTGATATTGTAAGTAATACAATTTAAGTAGATGTTAACTTTAATAAATAATAATGCTCTATTACCCAGAAATATGTCACAACATAGCATTAGATACCCATAATATTATATATGGTGGCAACCGTCTTACAAACCCCAATAGTGTTCCTTTAATGACTGGGACAGTGAGTGCATGCACGATAATGAGATCTAGTGCATGCACGATAATGAGATCTCTCATTATAATTCGATAATAGCCTACATGTATATAATATAGAATAATAATCTAGATAAACTTGATAATCCAACTCTTAAAGTCGTGATCTGTGTTTGGGTACATGTTTTAACAAACTAATTCTGTAATGGTCATAAATACACTGGAGTTGAAAGCCAACGTATTTTGATAACCAGTTTTACAACCAGATATACCACGCCATGCACTTCAAAATACAATTATAACAGCTAAACGGATTAATATTCAAAATAATGTATCCGCACAAAACATGTTTGAAGGGATATTGGGATTAGGTAGTTAGTTTAACTTATTTACGTGCTTATATCTAATTAAGGTTCAAGCACGTCTGTCATCGTACGGTGGTACTTGTCAAGTCGGGACTGTACCTTTAAAATTAACTTACATCTTATTACTTGCAATATTATTTTCATGTGTATCTGACCATTTATCCACAGCGAAAACATTTTTATGGGCTATTTTCCGTTCCAGCCAGTGATCCACGACTGGTTTATCAAATTCCACGGTGTGTGCTATCCTGTCTATGGGATAATGCACACAAAAGATCACTTGCTGTTATTCGAAGAAGAGTAGCCTATGTGGCGGCAGCGGGTTTCCTCTGTGACCATCTGTCAATATAACTATGCGTCTGACGTCCAATAACCGCTGATTTATAATCGATGTGTATATAGTGGCGTCATTAAATAAAACGAACTTTACTTTTACTTTTCCAATAACCGCTGATTTATAATCGATGTGTTCGAGTGGAGTCGTTAAACAAACAAACTATCTATTCCAGGTAGTATATACATGTACCACAAGGAGACTTTTCACATCGTAATATCCCTTTGACATTGCTGTATGAATTTGACCTTGTCATTGTTTTATCGTCTGGATTAAATCTATTATTGTATCCACATTGTTTCTCTTCCAGGTAGTGTATACCACAAGGAGACCAGGAGGAACAACCTTTCACATCGTAATATCCAGTTGACACTGCTGTATGAATTTTGCCTTGTCAGTGTTTTGTCGTCTTGATTAAATCTATATTGTATCCACATTGTTTCTCTTCCAGGTAGTGTACACTACAAGGAGACCAGGAGAAACAACCTTTCACATCATAATATCCATTTGACACTGCTGTATGGATTTGGCCTTGTCAATGTTTTATCGTCTAGCTTCAATCTATTATTGTATCCACATTATTTCTCTTCCAGGTAGTGTATACCACAAGAAGACCAGAGGGAACAACTTTAGTGAACCTTATCGCTACGGGAACACCAAACGTGCACGGTCCCGTGCGGTTCCTCAACGAATCACTCGGTGGTGGCTACTTCACCGAAAGACCACCAATCATACGTACACGCGGACCAATAATAACCTTCCCTCCCCGAACACCACCACCCACCCGCGCGCCCATAATTGGGCCCACGCCCGTCACCTTCAGATCATCTGCCGTCTACATACCCTTGCAGAGAATACGAATTAACCGCTCGAGCACCATTTCATTCAAGTTCCAGACGGTGAACGACAACGGTCTGATGTTGTACACTTTCGGCCACCCCACCAGGCCGGGGATTTTCATAGCTCTGGAGATCTACGACGGAAAGTTGTACTTTGTCTACAATCTCGGATCGGTGACGCGACGTCTTCTGCTGTCAGAAAAAGACATTGCGGACGGTCTTCAGCATTCGGTGGAGATTCGTTTCTACAAGGACTTCATTATTCTGATGGTCGATGGGGAGAAGAAGAGGATCTCGCTCTCGGCGCGAGAAACGTTTCCCATCGAGTTTACAAGCCCGCTGTTCATTGGAGGATACAAGTCTTACTCCAACGACGGCAACGAACGAGAAAGGCTGTCTTGGTACATCTGGTCACGTGACGGATACCAAGGTTGTCTGGAGGACCTGAAAGTGAGCCAAGAGCAGATGAATCTCCACCAGCCCGTGTCTGACTTGTCCCTATGGGGTAAGGTGGACAGACGGTGCCTGGCGATGCCGAGGCAGTGTTCGTTGAATCAGAGACCGTGTATGAACGGGATCTGCCAGGAATCGTGGGATGGCTACACGTGTGATTGCACGGCTACACAATTCAGTGGCAGACACTGTGAGAGATGTAAGTATACTTTGAACCGGTGTAAAAGGAATAGAAATCCGTAGGACTATACTGTCCGAAACAATGTGTAACACACTCGGTTCTATATACATGTAACTTAGATTCTTAGTCGACAAACAATCTTCAGAAAAAATCCATCGTCTGCAAAGAAAATGGCGGATTTTTCTGAAGATGGTTTGTGTGCATTTGCATTACAATATTTTTATTTGTTAACCTAAAGTTATATAATTTGAACACAAAAATAGGACATTGTTTTTATTTTAAAAAATGTTTACCTTTTTTCTCTACGTTAAACAACACTAAAGTCATCTACGAAAAACTTACTACAAATGTTCAGACACGAAGTATATGTCCGACACAATGTAAAATGCTATATAGGACCTACATACCTAGCAATCCTAGTCCAAACCAGACTTCTATAAAACACACATATATGTTCAGACACGAAGTGTAGTTGTAAACAAAAACTTACGAAGTTTTGTGAAATTGGCTTCTGATCTTGCCCATTTCTTGACTGTTACTGTTGCCAAATATCTACTATAAAAGACCTGTATGAACATTCCAGTGGCCCTTTCTGCGGTTCTGGACGGCACCCAGTTTGGCTACGTTCCAATCAGGGTGTTGGGCACGCACGTGAATGATCTGTCCATGCGGTTCCGGACTCCACTGAGCAACACGTTCCTGTTCCAAACGTACACCGGAGAGTCAGATGAATACCTACGTGCGGAGATTGACAACGGCAGACTGAAGGTCACCGTAAACCTTGGCGGCACTGTGAAGGTAAACTGTAGAGAAAAAAAAACCACGTTTTTTATTTTTTTAGAAAAACAAACAAAAACTTCTTCTTCTTCTTCTTCTTCTTCTTCTAAAAAAAAAAGAACAAAAAAAAAAAGAAAAAGAAAAAAAAGAACAAAAAGTGTTAAACTAGTTTTATACACAGTGATCAAAGTGTGACTAAGATAAACAGTTTAAATGTCGTTTTACTTATATTAGGAGTCTGACTGTGAGCTAAATGTTTAAAGAGAATCACTCACCATTTTGGCGCGAAAAGAGAGCTGTGCGGGTTCATTTACGTATTTATAAACTGAAGAGAAAACACTATCCATGTATATTTACATAATTGCCTATATTTATTATATGATTATAAACATCAATAGAAAACTCATTATATTCCGTAAATTTGCTTTTTGTACATCATACGAATACATCTCCAAAAGCTGCAGCTAATTAGTTCGAACATTTCTAAGGTCACGCTATCGTCTGGATATGCTGTAGAGCTGAATCATTTGGCATAACACGTCTTGATTGAAAGTCATTACCTTACAAATAATTATTATACAACCGTACCAGTTATGACATAAATATTATATACATGTACATGCATCAATATTAATGTGAATTGATATACATTGTGCTAATCTTTCAGACATACTACGCTGGGGAAAATTTAAATGACCTTGACTGGCACACAATGTATGTGAGGCGACGAGGTAACCAAATCCAGGTTTGGATCGACGACGAGACTCCACCAAAGCCAGGTAACGTCCATCATAGCACACAACTCGCCCAGTTTGAGAACTTAAAGCTATTAAAGTGTGTGTGTGTGTGTGTGTGTGTGTGTGTGTGCGCGTGCGCGCGTGCGTGCGTGTGTGTGTGTGTGTGTGTTCGGGTGCCTGTGCGTGTCAATATATTCTATAGTATTTAATTATGTATAGGTATATTATATATTATACTATATCATTCAATATGTAATTGAATTTATATACAGTGTACATATAGTTACTTATTTTATATAAAATTTATGTGAGGCAACGATTTCATGGCTCCCCAACCCTGACGTTGCCATTGATATGGGGAAAAATTTTTAAAAATTGTAAACTCGATTTCCTGTTAGATCCTCATCTCTACAACTGATTACTGTTTCCCTACATTTGTTGGACAAGTTGGAGGTTAAATAGGTTCGTCATTTCGACTCTGCCTTGTACAGAGATACGCATTTGGCCATGTCAATGTTTTGTCGCTTAGATTCAAAGACATTAAGCAGACCATTTTTGTCATTCAGATTTTAGCAAAACGCAATATGAATAAACATACAACCCCTAGACGTGGATTGTGCATCATAAAATGCATTTAGTAAATATCGCTGTTATAATTTATATTTTGTATTTCAGGACAATTGGATGGCGAAAATTTCTACTTTGACATAGAGAGAATCTATATTGGCAGCTTAACCAATTCAGGAATAACAGTAGGATCGTCTGACGTAAACTACATAGGATACATTCAGAACTTCCACATCAACGATCTCGACATCCTACAAACCCTCCAAGGTTTAGGCTCAAGAACGGTTACGTTCCCCATCTCACCGCTCCCCAACTTACCCAGGCTCACCCACAACGCCATCACAATAACATCACCATCAACCTTCGTACAACTGCAGACCCTCCGAGTTCCACCGAGGATGGTGCTGTCCTTCATGTTCAAGACTAAAGAATCGAGCGGTGTCATTTTCTTTAACGGTGGACGAAACAGGGAATTTATTGCCGGGGAACTTTACAAAGGATCGTTCCACTTCTCGTTCAACACGAGCGACAGCGCTCCCGCCCTGAGGGTGTACACGCCGCAACCTCTCAACGACAACAACTGGCACCAGGTGACGATAAAGCGAGACGCAGATGGTAAAAGTTTCGTTGTGAGCGTGGATGGACACACGTCCGTCTTGAAGAGTGGTGGTCGTGATACGTCCCTCGACCTCCAGGGACCCTTGTACATCGGTGGATTACCTCCCCGGATGTATGACCTAGATTATTCCCAGACTGCTTTGCTGTCCAAGTCAGGGTTCAAAGGTTGCCTGGCGTCTGTCCATTTGAGTGGTGGAGTTCCTGATCTTCTGAAGTATGCACGAGGCAATGCGTTCGTTGTGTCTGGATGCAATGGTAAGACAATGTCCCTTCGGCTCTGCCTTGTGCAGAGATACGCATTTGGCCTTCTAGTGTTTTCCCTAGGCTATTTTAGCATGGCGCGGCACCATGCCTTGATATATCCGCGCCATCCGGCCCCCAATTATGACCAAGCTGCCTCCAGACCAAATGGTTTTGTAAATTATCTTTGTAAAACTGCAGAAAAATTCAATTCTATTAAACTATTTCCCAACCCTACATCATTAAACACCATAATGAGACTTAATTAAATCAATTTAAATAACAATTTAGCATACGAAAATAATGAGCTCTGAAAATGCTCCAAAGGCCACAGAATGCCTTGATATTATAGTTCAATTTACCATGCCCTACCTCAATCCTGTAACGTCAGTGTTCTGTCGTGTAGATCTCAGCTGTGCTGCATATAGCTTAGCTCAATGACGTCCGCCTTTGGTTCCTGAGGTCAAAGGATCGATCCTCCTCAGTGGACGATTGACATATTTCTCATTTCAACCAGTGATCCAAGACTGGTTCATTAATGACCAAGTTTCGATATAACCGTGTGTTTGACATCCAATAACCACCTGGTGTCGTTAAACAAACCAACATTATATTTGTAAAGTTGGTGACAAATCCATGGCAGAATAGCCCATATGGCAATAATAAACAGGTGCACCCACTGAGAGTCAAAGCAGGTCAGCGTTGTATAGCTGGTTTCTCCAACTATAGCACCAAGATGGCGTACTTCACTTGGTATATACACTGTCTGATTACCTTTACGAGTTGCCTGACGTCAGAACAAGTAATCGGTACGTAGAGATAACATGTTTTAAGACAGTACATGCTTATAATTGCAGATCATGTATACATTAATTTTCATCGTAATGGCTGCCGATGTGTATGTAGGACAGTATGTCGTTGTAAATATAGTTTATACTCAATTAATAACCGGTTTAAAAGGAACGCAAGTCCGGCCGGAATGCTAGTCCGGTTATATAATAACAAAATGGATTAAATAATAAAATAGATCTTTACGGAATGAAACAAATAGTATGGGGCCTGTTCCACAAAACATCGTAAGTCAAGTTTACGACTAGTTGTACACGTAAACGTAAATAGAGAAATTTCAATCGCTAACCGTTAGTGATACGACTATTGTTAGTAGCTGAGATGTCATGAGTTTTTGGTTATTTGTTGCGAATTACCCGAGGATGATATTCATTCTTGGACACAAGAATGTTTAATTATAATTTGGGAAATACTTTTTGTCACATATTTACGTTTATGTCCACAACTGGTCGTAAATTCTTTGTGGAACAGGTCACAGAATTGTTTCCCTATATTAACAGAAAGCGTTCGCTGTTCACTTTCCTATTGTATTACTACACTCCTTTTAGGAAATAGTTCCTGTCCTTCATTGATATAGTGCGAATGGCGGGTACACGACGTGCCACAAAGTGGTGAATATTTTACCTGTGTGCTTGCTCACCTGCAAGCGGAGACACGTGTGGACACATCACACTAACGGACCTGTGCTTATGACGTGTCTCGGCATCTTATTTAAGTCATCATAAAGTAACCTTAGCAAGCAAACCAACCTGTGTTATATTTCAAAACATTATTATTTACAAATTTATATAACCAATAAAAACAAACTTATCAGTGGGGTAGGACTGAGACATCGTCACGTGACACCAAACAGCGTATAATCGGACACATGACTGAGCTTGACAAAGGAAGTAGCCAGGGACTGCCTTTGTCCAAAGGTCGTTATCATCACCTTTAGAATGTTGTACATACGGTGTGAAGGGATACTTTGAAGCACAGTTAATAGTGTTGTGTTACCTATCAATGACGTGTATCAACTCCCTGTGATACACCGCACTCAACAGTGAAATGTGGCCATACGAATATGTCATATTTCAGATATACATCACGAGTGTTGATATAAAATATAGACCAGCCATACGACCAAGTTCTTCTTTCTAACTTCCCCATCTTCTTATTCTTCTCACAAAGACAGTTAGTCAAGTGGAAATCGAACCGCTCAACCGGACCGGACCAGCTAACGGCTATTTTGAAATAAGCATGTCTTTTTCACAGAATACAATGGCTATATAATGCTCGGATTTCTTTCTTTTGTTGACCAGTTCCAACAAAAAATAAAATTCCCGTCCACTTTTTAATAAAACATGCGCAGACAATAGATGTTGTTGAAAACCTGGTTTGATTAATCTTTTCACGGGTATGAAATAGGGACGGGCGGTGTTGATTGGGGTGGGGATGAACGATGACCTCACTTTGACAGGTATGGTGTAGATAGTGATACATCTGGACGCTGAACACATACTAGTATAATGGAATATGGAGTGTGTAAACAATGTGATTAAAATACACTAATATTATCCAGGATAATATGTGTCATTATTCGTAGACAGATGTTGGTGTTAGTATGATAGAGGAAAGCCACTAGTTTTGATGTGTAGTATACTAAGGGATATTTTATATGCACCTTCGTATAGACATGACTGTACATACCACGGCCTGTGTTAAACCAGTTGTAAACACTGGTCGGTACCCCATAAGTAACGAATGGGATTTGAGACTAGTACCTACCAGTCTTAAGTCCGATGCAGTAACCACTACGGCACGGAGATCGGTTTTATCTTTTACATTCTGTGTCTGTTTATAGACTATCACAAGGGTGTATTGGTACAACAAATGTAATTGAGTTGACTCCAAGTATCCGATGTTTAGAAAAGTGAATGTGGCACGCAGAATGGGTTAGTTGAGTGAGAGAAAGTCATCTGGTTTGGCTAAACATGCAGCACTTGCAGACAGTGACAGTGGGTTCACACAGAGAACAAAGCTTCTGTCTCGCAGTGTCACACGGTGTTAAGCAACATAAGCATCACTTACGAGAAAGAATAAATTGACTGCATTGTAACTGGGATTAATGCTGCCTGTAGTGTACGGATATACACGGTGTCTTGTTTGTTACAACGTTAATTCGAAATCCAATAGCACGAGCCAGATTCCGATCCATTGTTAGTAGTTACTGTTTCCCCTCTTGTCTAAGTCGCTGTAATGTCCTGCATCTGTTTGGGGGAATTAGACGTGTATAATAGTCGTTTGTGAGGGTATTCTGACACGCGTGTTCCTTTCAAACTAACAAACATACATCGTTATTTTCAACATGTCTAAATATATTGTGTTACGCTTGTTAATCGTTTTTTTCTACGTGTCGTCCATTAATAAAAATGCAATAATTGGTTCACTCTGTAACCTGATTTCATTGTGTACAAGTCAGAGTTCAGTGGTATTACTTATACGGGCGAATAGGCATGGGACAATACGTTGTCATCTCTCACACGAGCAGTATAACTATGTGTCAAACGTAGTGGACTACTGGCACAGAATACTTGCTGCCAAGAGTATGATGTCAAATGATAATGCTACATCACATTAATGCACCAAACATTTGAAAAGGAAACCAGACGAATTACACGAAAACTTAGCTATCAACACATAATTATAAAAATAATAATGCTATTTGGATAATGGGTAATATAAATATGATAAACATTCGGCAATACTTACACATGCAAATTGATGTTTCCAGCACTTGGCAAAGGTTTGTGAAAAAAATAAACATCAATCCACTCGTCAGTTAAACTGTATTGCCGCGTTGAGTATTCTTTAAAATTATGTAATTTGTAGTTAGAACAATTCATTTCTGTGTAACACGTTAAGTGGATTCAATAATATTATGCGCATTCGTATGTCTGTAGATATCTACTCGACCTATTTGCATAGGAAGTGAGTTTTTAGTATTGAACAACCACTACGTATACAAAATCAATGTGAATTACAGATCACTTTAACACGTCAACACGGTAAGTGAAACTTAATAAACTCTTATGTTGTAAATTTATATGTAAAACAATATTCTACCATGACTTTTAAGAATACTTGATTCCGATTGGTTAGTTAGCATAATTTAGAGGTTTCAAATCCACGATAA
>JAULBR010110747.1:0-10308 GCA_032355825.1 Melanodrymia aurantiaca | reverse complement strand
ATCAAACATACAGTATATATCTTGCACATAAATTATACATGATTATATAAACACATGTATACTCAGGTATACATAGACAAGAATACAATCATAATGACATACCTGTTAGCATAATGTTATACTATTATAATTATGTTATTGTATACATCACATAAACGTTATTTGCATCATTTGTTATTATAAAAATATAGGGTACTGGGCGTTGCACATAAACAACAAAACATCAAATTTATTTTGCATTTATTTAATATTTGCAGCATTTTTACGAGTGTACGCGGGGTTACCCCTGTTAACGACCATACCACCCATCCCCTGCACACCTAAAAACGAATACAAACTTAACATTAATAAATGCTGCCTATAAGCAATATTTTGAAAACAATTTATTAAAAAATAGGTATCTAAAGCATGTGAAAACAGACTGAAGCATAATTATAAGCTTTCCTAAAAGATAGCCTTTTTAACGAATGTAGTACTTCAATTGATTAATAATAATCGTGTATTGGATTTCAAATAAGTTATTTTTACACATGGTAAAGATTAAGTTTGTTTAATGACACCACTGGAAACTATTGATAATTAATCAGATGTTATTGGATGTCAAACACTCGGGTTATATCGACACTTGGTCACAGAAGAAACCTGCTGCCGCCACTTAGGCTACTCTTCTTCGAATAACAGCAAGAGATATTTTATGTGCACTTTCCCACAGACAAGAGAGCACACACCACAGCCTTTGATGAAACCAGTCATCGACCACTGGTTGGAACGGGAAATTATCCAACGGGTCCACTGAGAGAGGGTCAATCCGTCGACCTATCGCACCTGAAGTTGTTAATAAAAAAGAAATAGCCTACGGAGAGGAACCAGGATTCTGCTGAAAACATGGGTCGAAATTACACTCGTAAAAATGCTGAGCCAGCCCTAAGTGAAGTATACGCATGGAGAGTAGTTACGTGTATGCAATACTTACTCTATTCAAACAGGATCACGTTAGGTAAGTATGGGAAATATTTAATTTATTGACAAGTACTAGAGGTCATTTTTTTATTCAATAATCTGGAATAAATTGTTAGGTAGCAGAAGCTATTATTATTTTTTGTTAGTGGATATATGAGGAAAACAACTTATTGATTGTGTACTTTAGGATTAAAGTCAGCTAGGTGCCACTATTTAATTTATGTATTTATTTTTATGTATTATTTAATTTTTTGTAATTAATATAATAGGATATATAACTATTTATGTAGGTCACTCTTCGCCATTATTTGTGCATATTTTTTGTATTATAGATGTAATTATATATTATTATTATTATTATTATTATGCTGATTAAATGTAAATCTTAAGGCTAATAAAGAACTTGAACGTGGGTGGTGAGTTGTTTTATAATGTTAAATTCCATTCACAGCTCAATCTATTGTTATTAACAGAAGCTCACAACGCGTTTTGCTCAATACTAATATTAGTCAATAACTTATCGTACACTGCTAATTATTTCTATGACGAAATTAAACACTGATATAACTAATTAATATATTAATTAGCGAACTAATTTAGTAGAGTACGAACGGAAGTGGTCGAGGATGAATAAGGGCCCACTTACACGAGGGAGCGGTTACGGATAACGCGAGGTAATTGAAGAAGATAGTTTTACCTTACAATACAGGGAAAGTAACCTACACTAAGCGCGGACCTGTATATGGGGTACAACTTCATGTAGAACTTAAAATTTCAATAACAATTTGTTTCAAAATATTGGGTCAATTTTTATGATTATTTACAGATTAGAAAAAGTGCAGAATTTTCCACACTAGGTTTAAATATATGAAACACGGTTTAATATCGTTATCGGATCGCTCACCGTTATCCGTAACCGCTCCCCTGTGTAAACGGGTCTTTAGTCGATTACGCATAATATTACATGTATGGGCGATTCCATGGTATTTGTCATGTCCGCAACGATTGTTTCGCTTTGTTATGTAAATAAATGGAAATAATTCATATAACATTTCATTCATTGTTTTGTACTGCGAATTGAAATTCCTAACAGTTGAATTATCTTACAACATAGTGTTTTGTCTTAACTAACCAAAATGATGAAAGACAATTGTTCCGGACGTGACAAATACCATGGAATCGCCCGTTACATATCAATTGGGCTCATGTACTCTACGATGGATTACATAATTTTTATATGTACACAAAGAAGACATAATATCTAATTTGCTACACAGTCACGTGACTGAACGTGGGAGGAGGAAAGATGAGGGTAGTATCACAAAGCAGTGACGTAATAAACGTACACTATACGCTGACATCATAATTATATACAATACGGACATGTTGATAATGTTTCTTCAGAATGGATGGATATTTGATGGCATCATACATCTAGTTTCTCGGGTGTACATAATAATATGGTGAATAAAACAGGCAGTACAAACTCTCTCACACGTATTAAACCGCCAGTAATTATTGTTCAAGTTCTGACAGGAAATCTGGCCCCATTGCGTTGTACGTTGGTCCATCTTTATACATAGATTCATGCGCTCTTACTAGAGCAATGTCCTTTGCTGTTCAAAAATGCTCCTATTATATTAATGTTGGTATAATGTTACAATATAATTATACACCTAACAACGGTGCTTCTTTAAAATAAATGTTTGCCATGAGATGGTTCGAACGAACCCACAAACCCACCCAAATGCGGGCCTGACAGTTTGTACAAATATTGATAATTTCTCACATTTATTTTTCATGTTAGTGTTATCTCTGTGGTAATTAAATGATTTATAAAGTTAAACTGCCATGTTTAATGCACGTGTTACTTACTGCTGAAACATAAACACATGCCTGCCAAATAGAGATAACAGTCGCCGATACAGCTACTTATATTATTTGACTGCAGAAGAAACTCTGAAATCGGTCTCCATCATGGCACAGTGGTTAACGTATCGGGCTTAGGTACTGGGTTCGAATCCCATATATGACACACTATTCTTGTACTTTTATCGTGTCAAAACCGTTCTCGCGAAAACCAGATATCGTCACTGCTTTGACCGAAACGTGAGTACAAGCCGTGTCGACATTGTATAACGTCTCTTCGCCTCGGCATTGTGCAGAGAGACGCATTTTGCCATGTCAATATTTGGTTGTTTAGATTATGAACGTTTCATTTGAGAATGAAAAATATACAAGTACTTTAAAACTACAGCTGAGATTTTCTTTTAAAATGAGGTTTGTTACATTAAACATCCCTTAAATAGTTTAAATGCTATACGTGACCATCATTTGTGTACAATAATATTAAATGGAAGTTGTTGATCTCTTCATGTGTATTGCCTCGGTGGGTCGATATGTTGCTTATAATTATTATGAGCTCTATTGAAACAAGCTGACATTGTCGGCAATGGTAAATAAAGTGGTATTAGGCAGTATAGTCTTACACCAAAAATATGGTTGGCTGATAGTTGCTATAAATAGAAATAGTTGCAATAATAAACATCCCTGATAGAACGTACACCGTCGGCCAGAAAACCGCTCGACATACGGCGAGTGTAATCGTTATCAAGTACCCAGTCCATTCCAAAGCTGTTCTTGCAACTACGACTAGTCATAGTGCTAGCAGCCACTCGGATATACGCCTCTCTCGAATCCTCTTGTCGATCTTTGTATCAATCCCATGATCCTCCAACAAAGCCGTCAAGTTTTCAATTCGGTCGTTATCGGAAGACATCTCTTCATCTTCGTCACTATCCGGAATTGCTTTATTTGGACACGTCCATTCATCGTTTACATATTTACATATTTCCTTCACCTGACATCGTCGGTCAGGTTTAATGTCGAGGATTTTGCGAAAGAATCTCATAAGGCGAGGGGTAAATCGTCTCCATTGAGATGGTTGTTTCGTTGTCTTTCTCCTTTGCCAAAGAACAAACTCATTGAAGTAAACGTCACCGATATCCGCGTTCTCCCAAGGAAAATTCCCAGTCAACATACAAAACAATAAAACACCAAAGGCCCAAACGTCCCCGCTAGTACTCACAATGATATTCTCATTTCGGACAGCCTCGCAAATTTCCGGCGGTGTGTACGGAATACTCCCGCTGGTTTTTCGAATCATATTGCTGTCCTTTCGGGTCATTCCGAAATCCATCAATTTGACCTTTGTGAACTCCGTATCGAACACAAGAACGTTTTCCGGTTTAATATCACGATGAACCAGTTTTTTGCTGTGCATGAAGTCCAATGCCGATGCTATCTGCTTGATGACGTGTTTTGCCTGTGACTCGGTCATGCCGATCTGGGGAGGGATAGCGTCGAAGAGGTCACCGTGCGCGGCGTACTCCTGAGCGAACACGTACGATGTCCTCGTTTCGAAAGCCACATTGTACGTATCAACGATGTTCTGGTGCGGAGACAGAAAGTAACTGAAGTTAAACTCCCTTTGGAAATCACGAAGCTTGGTACTGCACTTTGGAAGAATTTTCAAACACACTTTCGTTCCCGTTTCCCGACACTTGCCGAGGACGGCCTTGCCGTACGTGCCTCTGCCCAACTCTCGCAGAATCTCGTAGTGCTCCTTGAGATTCAGCTGCAGCAGGTTGTCGGACGTGCTGCTTCGCGGGCTTTTTTCTTTGTTCATCTTTGGCCAGTCACTGTCATTCGCCATGCGGTCTTCCGGCATTCATCTCACTGCCACCAAGCCTGCACGACGACCATGGAACTGGAAAAAAAAGACATGTTTTTTAGTTATAACTTATTTACGTGCTTATATTTGAATTATGTTTTTTTTCAAATGTATCCCAGTCTGTTATAAAATACATGTGCTGTCAGGTGATGAATCGGAGATCTTCATCCCTGACATCATCTGTTTCTGGGGTCAACAAACGTTTTTGAAAAAAAAGGTTAAAACACGTCTGTCATGGTTACGCAGACCAAATGCCTCGACTGCTTCCACGTAAGAAGTTATGTTATGAATACAGTCCAGCCTCCTGGATTGGGCGACCAGGACAGAGTGCGTGAACCTTAAATGGATATGGCCACGTAAATGTTTACCTGACCTGACGACCCAGGCTGCGCACCCTGGACATAGCCTTGACTTTGAGTGTACCTATCGGGAGTGGTGACCGATCATTAAGCGGAAGTGTTTTGACATTCTGACTCCTTGCTATACATGTACTTAAAATTAATGAAAAGTAAAGTTTTATCATTAATTATCTTTAATCATCACATTTATTATTAACCATCGTCTACTGGATATCATGCGCATAGCGATTTCTATACATGACACCAATAAGTTTGCTACAGTTACATAGCCTATGGCTTTAACGATTGACAATGACATTTTGTTTTAATATAGTGATAAACACCCATTCCACATTACGTGTTACAATTCAGATGAAGCTTTTTTTACACAACAATTAATCCTTAGAGTTACCTCTTTCCTGTGTGTTTTTAACTATGATTAAAATTATACCAAAATATTATTATCACCCTGTAGCCTTGACTTTAAGTGTACTTATCAGGAGTCGTGACCGAACATTAAGCGGAAGTGTTTTGACATTCTGAATCCTTGCTATACTTAAAATTAATGAAAATTACACAAAACTATGATTAGATGGTAAAGGGTTTCTTTTGAACACTTTACTAATACAAATTGTGAAATCCGTATTGCAGCCACTAGAAAGCTCCGTAGGAGGATTAAATGGGGGTGTTACGTGTATTACATCAGAGAAAATTGAATTTGCACACTCACGTTATTTGACTTGCAAATCATCTTATTTGTACAAGCTTTGTACTCCCACAGTAAGTTAGTTTTTAATGTGATAATCCCTTGACATCTATAAAATCGATAGTGAAATGTGGTGGAAGTGAAAGTTTGCGTTACACGTTACCATTTGTTCGTTAAGTGTGTTACGCGGTCTGAATTGGTATTCAGACATTTAATTCAAAGTACAGAATAATTGTATTATGTTACTTTTTAGACGTTTCATCTATACCTTGATTATTTGTAGTGTGATTTTAATGATTTTCTAAGTGCAATGCTGGATTTTAAAAGCCACATAAATTAATAATTGTGATCATCTGACAGTCACATGTTACGCCTTGTGCAGTCCTTACCAAAATGGCTTCTGCAGTGCTGCACATGGGTCATGTGGTACGTGCAGCAAGTGTAAAAACGGTGTAGACCGCAGTGAAATAACACATCCAGTTATAATTTACATCAAGTACCTTTACAGCAGATTGAAAGACGGCAGTGAAATAACACATCCAGTTACATTTACACGTACATGTACACCAAGCACCAGCGCACATTCCAACCTTCACACTACACAAAGAGTCCAAGGAACAAGTAACTATCGGAGTTGTGATGTATGATGGGTAAACATACTCCACAGGAATGCAGAAGTGTCAATTATGTGCAGGGAAAAGTGGAAATTGCCTGATAAAGAGAACCGAATCTTTTACGCACCCATCAATATGATTTATAAAATCAACATAAGTTGGTTTGTTTAACAAAACCACTGGAGGACTGCTATTGGATGCCTAACACTTGGTGGTGGTTGGGGGCGGGTAGGGTTGCTCCTTAAATCCGTCAATTGATTCAGATATGGGCGATTCCATGGTATTTGTCACGTCCGGAGCGATAGTTTTTGTTATCATTTTGTTTAGTTATGACAAAACACTATGTTGTTAAATAATCCAGCTGTAAGGCATTTCAAATTGCAGTACAAAACAATTAAATAAATTTGATATTTTGCATTTATTTACATAACACAAAGCGAAACAATCGTTACCCGACGTGACAAATACCATGGAATCGCCCATATAAAGTGTATCAACACTGCAGGTTCAGCTATTGTAATTTGTATTTGTCCAGCATTGACAGCAACAATTTCCCAACCTTCCACTACGCCCATCTCATCCACACGTGGCTGGCCTTTCGCAACAGTTTCCTGATCATGCCAATTACCCTGTCTGTCAGGCTCATTTGTTTTTCGCGGGAAATGGCACCGCTCATCAACGAAATTGATTATTTACCGCCAAGAAGGCACATAATTAAACATCAAAGGCAGCACTGCTAGGCAGGATCTGGTCAGATTTATCTCGCCCGTCCGGTGTGACGCAGGGTATTGATCTTCTCCCTACATTTGTCTAAAGTCCTCGTTTGTTTGTCTTACGCGTTTTTATTGCCGATTAATGACAACCAATCCTGGTACAGGTGCACCGTGCTGTAACAGTTGCAGACTGGTGTCAGTAGTGTAGAGATTAGAAGACATTGCTACAAGACTGGTAGGTACAATGTCTGAATCCTGCTCGTGGCGTGGACTTTTTAATTGTAATACCGGTGTAAAGTGACTAAAGTCCCAAAGTATACCCCCTTCAAAGTATACCCGGGTATAGTGTGGGAGCTCCCAGACTATACCCCGCTCCACCACTCTCTTGTTACTATAATTGTTTAGGCTCAAACAAAATGTACATGTGACATAAAGACTGCAATTGTAATAAGAATAATTAAGAGATTATGATAATTTGAAACACATTATTTTCATACATTGACGAAGCTTAATTGTATTGTAATGTTTAATGTCATCATTCTCTGTTCATCTATATACATTGTTGAAACTGAATTTAGATACAAATCTAACATGACTACGAAGACAACTCCGAGAGGATTATCTATTTGGTGGTGAATCCAATGGCTTGCACAATTTTTTTTTATGTAGCGACATTGTAATTGACCACACTCTTAATGGGAGTTAGGAGGAATTAGATAGATTTTGAAGAAAGTGCAAAAAGAACAATATGACAGGCGCCATAACAGCAACACTGACCTGGACCTTGGATCCATAGTATACATCAGGAATACAAGACGCATCAGCAGGATTGGATCCAAGTTAGAACCACGTTTTATAGGGCCATACACGATTCACCAACTTGTAGGGAAGGGAAGGGGCAAGTAAAACCTTAAAATGTGAGGAGTGGAACGGTTCTGCGCAATGTGTACCATGCAACAAATCTTAAAGAGACGTGAACATCACGCTTTGTACACAGATGACATTGTCAGTGATAGTAATAGTACAGATGATAAATCAAACGCAGATATTGTTATAATCCAACCTGCAGATGTCAACACCTTTGTGACTGTCGCAGCAATGAGAAGGAAAACGATTGCTAGCAAACTTGGCCTGTCTGTGTTAAAGTTTGATTTTTTTCCAAACCAAGAAAAGAATACAAGACTAAAGGTCATGGACATTTTTTCTTCCGTTCTATCAGTTACAGCTTAACGGGACATGGGAGTTCTCATATCAGAATTAGAGATGCGGTAGTCGAGCATATGAATGACTGTGGAAACAGTCTACAAGAATATCTTCAACAGAATGTCTCTGATTACTTATAGAATCATCATACATGTTTTTATTGGCATATGCTCTTATCGATTCCACCTATTCTAACATTGTTTTGATACAAATCTTGTTATGTACAGTACACCACACATAACTAAACATGACTACAAAGACAACTCCGAGAGGATTATCTGTGTGGTGGTGAATCCATGCATTAAGTTTTATCACAGCAATGGCTTGCAAAAAAAAAGAAAGAAAAACAAGAAAAGTAGCGACATTGTAATTGACCACACTCTTAATGGGAGTTAGGAGAAATGAGATAGATTTTGAAGAAAGTGCAAAAAGAACAATATGACAGGCGCCATAACAGCAACACTGACCTGGACCTTGGATCCATAGTATACATCAGGAATACAAGACGCATCAGCAGGATTGGATCCAAGTTAGAACCACGTTTTATAGGGCCATACACGATTCACCAACTTGTAGGGAAGGGAAGGGGCAAGTAAAACTTTAAAATGTGAGGAGTGGAAAGGTTGTGCGCAATGTGTACCATGCAACACATCTTAAAGAGACGTGAATCTCACGATTTGTACACAGATGACATTGTCAGTGATAGTAATAGTAATAGTACAGATGATAAAACAAACGCAGATAATGTTATGATCCAACATGCAGATGTCAACACCTTTGTGACTGTCGCAGTAACAAGAAGGAAAACGATTGCTAGCAAACTTGGCCTGTCTGTGTACTTTGGAAAAAAACCCAGATTTGGTCTGGGTTTTTTTCCAAACCAAGAAAAGAATACAAGACTAATCTACATGAACATTTCAATATTGTGATCAGTGTGCAGTGATGGAAATTGTTTCTTCCGTTCTAGCAGTTACAGCTTAACGGGACATGAGAGTTCTCACATCAGAATTCGAGATGCGGCAGTCCAGCATATGAATGACTGTGGAAACAGTTTACAAGAATATTATCTTCAACAGAATGTGGCTGATGATGGTATCTGGGCTACAGATGCTGAAATTCTCGGCACAACATCTTTGCTGGAGACTGACATTATTTTGTATTCACAATATGGCAAGGATCTGAAGTGGCTGTGGTATCCAGCATCATTCGTCTTGACAAGATTTCCATTGATGCTTTTTATCTAACTAATCTACATGAACATTTCAATGTTGTTGTCAGTGTACAGTGACTGAAGATAAAACTGTTAACATACATGTAGTAACAGGAAAAACATCAACTTAAAGTACGTGTAGCTATAAACACATTTTGATGAAATTGTAATTCTTGTTTGACATACATACAAAGTAACAAGAAGATAAATACAATCATATTGGTGGCAACCAGTAATTCATAAATTGTTCTTTGTCATGACTCAACTGATTTGTAGAATCATCGATTGCTTAACCAACATTAGACAGCAGGTGTTAGTTGAATTAGACATAACATGCATGTGTATCTTATGAGACTCAAGAGTATTGAACAATGGTGAAATTTTAAGAATAAATTGGCTTTGAAGTGCATTTTTGTTTCTCTATTGTACTCATATCATAGACTTTGAGAGATGTTGGGGTGAGTGGAGGAGGTGGTTTCCCCATGCTATACATATACATATAATTATGATGCATAGTGTGCGTACATTTATTATACCCATGCAGAGTTACTGTTTCAATAATGCAATACAAATGAACGGAGAATGATGATATTAAACATTACAATACAATTAAGTTTCATCAATGTATCAAGATGAACAGATGAAAATAATGTGTTTCAAATTATCATAATTATTCTTATAACAATTGCAGTCTTTATGTCACATGCACATTTTGTAGTAATAATTATAGTAACTAGAGTGTGGAGGGGGGGGTATAGTCTGGGAAAGGGGGTACAGTCTGGGAGCTCCCAGATTAACCCCCTGGGTATAGAAGCTCCCAGACTATACCCG
>JAULBR010110736.1:0-10310 GCA_032355825.1 Melanodrymia aurantiaca | reverse complement strand
ATGTATGTATGTATGTATGTATGTATGTATGTATGTATGTATGTATGTATGTATGTATGTATGTATGTACTAGTATGCATGTATCTGTGCTAATCCGCAACTGATTGAGATTACAAGGTATCGAGTAACAGTTTAAAGTTGCTATCTAATGCCATTACTGCCGTCGCTCGCATTAAATTATGAATGGCTGCGTTCACCAAAGGAAACAAAAAGACTTCGTGGTTGATGTAGGACGTATGATTTGTTTCAAATGATGACACTCCGGCTACCTACGAAAACAAAGACACGATGTTTTTCTTAAGAAATTTTCTTTGTCGAATTATAATATGAAATGTTGTATCATAGGTTGAGGAGTGCTATTGCAATGAGTTTTCGATTGTGTATGTTTAAGTAACCATGCTACAGCAGAAAACCTATTTATTTGTTGGTTACGCCTCCGTCGTATTCTCAGAGACGTCATGGGTCGCACTTTATTCTTCTTTGGACCCGCGTAACAAATATCGTCAGACTTAATATTTAACAACATATTATGTATTACTTCTATTATATTATTTTACAATTTTTAAATCATTCATTTTTATTATTGAACACTTTTTATATGAAACGTTATATATTTTTATTCCATTGTCGAAGTCATTAACGAGTGAATACATTTTATATAGATTTCTCAGTGAATGCTTGATTTGGCTGGGTTTTATGAAAGATTAGTGATTCATGAGTGATATGAATAAGAATTATATTTTAAAACTAATTGAAGAATATATTAAATAACTGCCTTGTGGAAATTGTTACTTGTACTGATTCTATTTCTATCTTTTTGTGTGTAGATCGAGTATATAAACGTTCAGTGCTTGGCCCAGGTTTTCTGTTTATGCGTCTCATGAAAGAATCAGGGAGCAAGGCCTAAGAGATATCCTAGACCCAGCATTGCACCCTGATTCTTTCTTGAGACGCATAACCAGATAATAGTCGCCCAGCATTGAACGTTTATAAATACCTTGATATCCATACAAAACAAATACTTGTATGAATGTGATGAGCTTATCAGGGTTCAGTGTCGGGTTGTCTCTGTAGAGACATCAAATAGGGATATTTTATTTTTAATGGAAGCCTACCCGTGCCAAGCGACATTTTGATATATTATTTGTACAAAGGTCAAATATTAATTGCATCAGGTATTTACTGCTGAATCTACTAAAGGTTTAAGGGCATTGTATATAATAATGATGATGATGATGATGATGATGATGATGATGATGATGATGATGATGATGATGATGATGATGATGATGATGATGATAATGATGATGGTAATAATAATACCAAATACTTAAATGTTATAAATGATTGAAAAAGAAAAGAGTCGACTTGTGGAAGGTATAGAATATGAATAATGCTTACAGGCGCCGGGCAAGTTGCGGATGAAGGCGACCTGGTCTGTAGGGAAGAGTGTCTTGAAGCAAGGTTTACTAAAAGTCTACTCCTTGGATCACTTGAAATCGTGGGCTCAAGAGATCGTCATCCTCGGCATGATGAGGAAGACCCAGAATGCCAGTCTGCTGCAGTGTCTGTGGACCAACAACAACAACCCCTACTACGACACCATGATGCTCATCACGGGCGAAATCGTCACCAGCGACTCCAGGTTTCGTTACATACAACAATTACACCATTCTGTCTATCTATATAACAAATTTGCTCTACACTTGATTTCTCTTGTTTTTTCTTCTTTTGTTTTTTGAATCAATATGTTTGTCTTTCCCACACATGTAAGATCAACATAGGCCATGTGATAAACCCCATGCATCGCACATGGTTACGCTTGACAACACAGACCGATATGATTTTCACTGTAAATATCTCCGCAAAACTTAAAATGTTGTACCTTAGCTAATTACATTATTTTACTGTTAGTACGAAAAAAACGAACGAATAAAAAATTCACTTTATTTATACAAACCATGTAATGCAAAGTTAAAAGTGTTGAACCAGAACTTGAAGATATGTGAAAGGGTGCACATACCTACTAATGCCTTAGATTAGTATATTATTGTAAAATAAAACTCATGTTAAACGGCTGCTATACATTTCATTTTGTACACTATTTTATACACTATTTAAATAGCAAAGTAAATACATATTATCAGCTCCAACATTAAGATACAGACATGATCTGTGTTATCTAAACTCAGAGTCATATACAGTCAAACCTGCTTGAGTGGCAACCTGTATTAAGCAGCCACCTGTCTTAAAGGGTCACCTTAATATTCCACCAAATCCTCAATTTTAGTGCATTACGACCTGTATTAAGCAGCCACCTGTCTTAAGAGGCCACGTGTTGCTACTCCCTTAGGTGGCTGCTTAAGACAGGTTTGACTGTAATTGTATTATACTATTACTTCTTCCAGACTCATATGCATGGAGTGGGCTAGCAGTGGTACTCTGAGAGAGTTCCTCACTAACATAGACATTCCACTCCCAGAGCCTTGTCAAAAGACCATCATCCATGACATTGCCGAGGGTCTCGCGTGCTTGCACGAGCAGAACATCCTTCACCAGAATCTCACGTCTGCTAGCGTTTATCTCAAAGGTTCACTCGAGGTAACTGTAAAATGCCCTGACATAACTACTCATATATTACACCGTTCAAGGGATACAAGATTGTAGTGTACACTACTAGTATAATTATTGTTCATCCGTGTCTTAGAACAATTTGTACAATCATTTGTAAATGAGCGCCAGCAGCACTATTTTGTTGGGAGAAAAAAAGTCTAACAATATTTAGCACTCACATATAGAAGAGACTAAATAAGATTTATACTGTATACATGTTGCTTACGGTTGTTTGATTTGATCTCAGTGCACTATTAATTATAATACCATGCAGAAATGAAATAGAAACATTGTTAATAATATTTTTGATATAATATCTTGGTAGCAGTATATTAGGTACTAACATCTGCATATTTGCTGTCCACAGCGCTTGGTACTCAGAGCATCCATTGGAGACTTTGAAGAGGGTCAGATTTATGGTTCTCTCCAGAGCGGTGTTATGTCAAGTGTGGCCACGAAGAAACAGTTTTTCCTCCCAGATATCAGGGCATTTGCCCTTGTGACACTAGAACTCATTGGACTAGTCTGTGATAAGAGGTTGGAATACGTCCACTTCAATGGCCCGGCAACCAATCTAAACAGTCATGACAAAAGAAAACTTCAAGACATGTTTTGCACAGAAAATCAAAACAATGGCTATGGGTATCCTGAATCTGGGTCGGAAAACAGTGTAGATGATATTCCGTATTTCGGAAATTATGTAAAACCAAAGGGTCAATATCAGCAGATCGGTGAATTAAATCCGACATTAAATCAAGAAACATTTATGAGGCCTAGTGTTACAAAGCGTGATATACCTCAGATGGACCATGTTGAAAATGAATCAACTTCAAAATGGAACAATCCTGTTTCACGTTTACACCCATCCAGACCAAATAACCGAATGGGTATTATTTCACATAAGAAACGAAGAGCACCAGATATTCCACAGAAAATACCAGAATCACCACCAGTGCATGAGAATATGACTCTCTGGAACGAACCTCAACATTCTCAATCTCATCAATTTACTGACTATCCCCAGCATCGTGTCCAGTCGCCTAATCGAGATACAACAGTTTATGATGCAGACGGTTATGCGATACCAAATACGGGTCTTGTACACAAATCATACAGCTTTCCTCAAGATTCCATATTTAAAGGAACGGGTCTGGAGGACCATGATTATGAAGAAATTGAAGAAATAGCTGAACAAATAGAAAGAAGCTATACACAAATGGGAACACCACGACGAGGTTGCAGAAATACAACACCTATTGGTGATGACCATTATGCCGCTCCACTTAAAGTAGCTGAATGTCACCCACAGGGACAAATGTACGAGGCTAGGTCAATACACAAAAGTGGTTCAGAAGATCAACAAGCATTGTACAGAAGTGGCCAACACGTGAGTAATCATGGTGACCATAACATAATGAGCTGTTCACAGGAAGAAATAAAAGAAATATTACCTGGCATGGCTGACGATACGCAAACTTCAGGTCCAACTTTAAAAGAATTGTGGCTTGCTCGAGAAGCAAAACGAAAACAGTATCTCATAGAGTGTTACGATGAAAGAATGAAACCAATGTTGAGGGATATATTTCTCGCAAAGAGAGGCAGACCTGGGTACAACAGACAGAGTGTTGATGAAAATAGAACACAAACAAGGGTAAATAACGGATCTGTACAAACGAACAATGCAACTGGGCAACGTTATGAGCCAAGAATATCTAATATTGATCATGTTGCTAAGCCAGTAAGACCTTATACTGCAATGCCGTCATCGAACGCAAAGATAGCATCTCGTCCGACAACTGCATATGGTGCTTACAGACCTCAGACTGCACATACTTCTAGTGTGAAGAAAACCAAAGCCAGAAACGTGCTTACCCGTCAGCTGCAGCGTCCATCTACTGCAGTCAACCGAGATCGAGGCAAGTCTGCTAGTGATGTAGAAAAGAAGTACGCTTCATACAAACAAGCAGCTAATACTATGCAAGAAAGTGACGGAAACAGCCAATTCCAAAAGGAGGAACCTCGAGTACCTAGTCAGCAAGTCCATCCACAAGACCTAAAGACACAACCTGTCGAAAATGACATGGGCAAATTTTCTAGTTTTAGCAGCAATGATAGTTTCAGTAGCTATTTCCGTAGCAACCCTCGAAAACAGCAAACAACGTCTCTAACCAGTGGCGAACTCACATCGTTGTCTTCTCAAGCGTATTCTTCCGATCACGCAAATCATCACGATGGATATGTGACAGAACACGACAACGACTATGACATTCCTATACATCGAATTAAAGTCAAACCTACAAAGGATATAAAAATTGACAGTGGTTTTGACAGTGGCGACGATGATTCACTAGAGGAGTTAGAAATTGATGATCATACATGCTCCTGTCCCACAGACGAAGCGTGCAGTTGTCAGTATTCTGTATCACCCACAGCTGGAATGCACACAAAGCCCATATATATGCAGTCGGGTAATGATGATTCGTGTTCCTCGTGTGATGTGACATCACAGCAGCAGCATGCACGGACATGTCACTTCCATCACACAGAAACAAGTGACGTCATCGGGCCTGATCAACAATACCCTTCAGGTAGATTGAGAAACAATGTTATGAAAGGAAATTATTCGAGTGGGTTAATTTTGAAACCTGTACGAAAAACACGTTCAAAAGAAAGAATTCAGTGGAAACGAAACATGAAACGCTACAAAGAATTCGTAACCCGCGGCGTTCCTCTGCGTGTTTCGGTTGTGTCGTCGTCAGAACATTCAGAAACGGAGAGAGATTCGGTGATGGAATCAACAGCTGAGGTAATTGAAGAAGAAGATGAAAACGAAGAAGACTGGGATTCAGAAGATGAGGTTCTATTCCAGGGCCTTGAGGCACAGATGCCATTCATCAACAGTGATACAGATACTTCTTCTAGAACACATTCTGAAAGACCATATTCTCACAAGGATATGACTATGAGGTCGTATGAACATGATACACCTACTAACCGCCATCCAAACCAAATACAATACCAAAGAAAAAAGTCAAATGCAGACGTTCTAGAAGAAATAATACGAGAACTTCCTGAAGAGATAATGGGCGAATCACCAGCAGATAGAGGACAATCATTGCAGAAACATGAACATGAATCTGGACGTTTTGACAACGTTATTCACAGGAATGATAGACCATATTCAAGGTACCCTCTTGTAGATGCAGAGATGGCTATTGACAAAATGTTCTCTCAGCAAAATGATTCCAATGACAATGGTATTTCATCATTGAGAGATCCCATATTTGGGTTAGACGAAAAATCAATCCAACAGCTAAGAACGTTGTCTGAAGGTCAAGAAGTTTCTAATAATTCAACTACAGTGGATGTTCCTCTACTAAAAGGAATGAGTGCAGCTCACGTGAGATATTGTAAACATCTGTCAACAAAAATTTCGATTGTGAACTTTGAAGAATTGTTGCCAGCGAAAACTGTCAACTTTGAGGTGATGAAATCGAAACTTCAGCATGTTGGAAAATTTGGTACTATCAGCAATCAGGTAATTCTCGGGCTTACCTGAAAGTTATTCCATGCTTAATTAATATTAGAACAGTTTAACTGTCCTATAGGTCATATTTCAACATACATGTATACATGTAATTAAATTATGACTTTAGTGAAACGCTATAAACAGCTATACAATGAATAAGAAATAGTTCATACGAAATGGTTCATTTTTTTTTAGATTTGAGGTAGTTTTGCATATACACAGAAATGAAGTGTTATTTGAAAGGAAATGATGAGTAGCTTGTTTTTTAAAATGGTTTGGAACGTAGTTATCATGTTTTCTTACGCATGTGTTGGCTTTCATTGTTGACCTATTTGTTGTCACTCAAGATAAAAAAAAAAGTGTAATAAATATATTATATTTTGTCTTTCAGTTGCTCAAATGTTATATTTTTTATTTCAGCTGCTGAACACGGCTCAGGCTTGTTGGCTTAGCGAATCACCGCCTTCATCTGCAGACCTTGTATACAGACTGACGGACACTATTGCAGAGACAGAACTTTGAGCATGCACATATTACGCAAACCAATGGCAGACCAATGGGCCCAGTAATCAACGCTAACAACTGTATTTGCTCATTCAACTCTTTAATAAGTGTCCAAAACGTTAATCAGACTCGTAATCTTGAAAACTTCTCTTTAATACCTGGAAACACATTCTGTTTATTAATATTTGACATATACATGTATTACATAATTTATTAATTTGTGTTCATCCATCTTCATAATATTTAACAAACAAATCGTTATTTTGTCATTTAACTTGTCGTTTCCACACATAACAGTTAGCATGTATCCAAGATGTACTTTTAAAGTGCTAATATGTTAATGTGTACAAATGTACAAAAGACAAGGAATGTTTAAAAGCAGATGTATATATTTGTGACAAAGTAGAGAATAACCCAGTCAGTGGTGGCGTATGCGCGCGTAACAGTATAATATACATGTATCTATATTATCATAGTGGATATATTAGACATTTGGGTTCATTTACATATTTACAGAATACGTATAATGTGACATGTTATAGCAAGCTGTGATATATAACCTAAATATAAATAAGACATTTTATTTACATAATCTTGATTGTAATGTATTAGTTATTGTTAATTTGTTAATTATACCTTGTATCCAATTGAGGTTCAAGCACATTTGTCTGCCCAGGACAGAAGTCGGTGATATAGTACGAGGGGAAACTTGTTTATTACTAAACAGCAAAGGATACGCAGTCTCCCAATCAGACAATACATACCACGGCCTGTAACGAATAATGGGACACTTAGTGACTAGCGGGTGTAAGTGGTGTGTACACATCTCCACATTGAACATTGCGGACCACTTATTCTGATTTGGCGCCAGTACTGCGACTACAAATCCCATGCCACGAGCAGGATTCGAACCCAGTACCTACCAGCCTTGAGCGCGGTAGTCTAACCACAACACCATGGTTACCAGTTATAATACATTGGCAGGAATTTAATAGTGGACCCTCATTTCGAGCGAAATAATTTGTCACGAACTTTAGTGATTTATTTTACGAGAGACATACATTTGAGTATGGTATACAATAGAGTTTGGTATACATGTACTACTTATTACACTATTATTATTGTGCTACTTTGTTTATGCGTGATATTCAGAAACGATGTACATTTAATACGATAGCCTCGTTATATACAGTGGGCACATTATAACTTCCGTGTTGTTAACTTTCAAAGACAATTCTTTGAACAGGTTTTATTCTTATAAATTCAAAATTCCAACACCCTAATTGTGTTTATAAATAATACAGTACCAGCAATAAAGATGAGAGACGCATTCTATTTTAAATGCTTTCGTGACATGTTATATAAATATAATTTAAAACAAATTTGTGTTAAGTCGCAGCCACGTCATATTTAGTACTGATCAGCAAGACCATTGGTTAAAACTAACAAATCAAAATTGCATGACAGGTTAACGATTATATGAGATTATGGATATAATGTCCATTTTCTATGCTACCATTTATAGGGTAGTAAACGCAATCAGTATATATATTTGTACATGTATTACATGATATTTATTACCTCATTATTTTACTTAAATGTAACATACGTTGTTTCATTGCTGCTTGTTTCTATAGCTCTGTGATAACTTTTGTTTGGTGGAAAAATAATAAGAGTTTTGGAAATATTTTTAACAAAAATGTGCTATTGATATGGGATTATAAAATAAACTTCTAACCAACAAAAAAAGTAATAGCTAAACAGATCTTGGTTAATTTGACTCAAAATCGAAATATCGAAAGTACATGCCATGCGTCACATTTTTAGAATATCCCTTTGACGCTTCCTTTGGGGATATTCGCATATAATTATTGGCTTTATTGCGTGTTTTTGACGTTTAAATTTAATTAAAGTATGGGGTTGTCGTGACCACTTCATAAATAAAGATAAATTACAATAATTAACAAATATATATGTACCCGTTTTAAAAATATCGATGTAATATTATTTAAATTCACATTGTATAGGTTTTTTCTAAAACTGTTACTTAGGACCGATCACTTCACCAATGTCGGTTACAAATGTATCGCTATTTTCGCAACTAGTTAGTCCTAGTCGTGTATTCTCAATGTTATGTCAAGTATTAGCACGGACTAATATAGCCGTGGTGTGCAAACTATTAACAACCGTCCATATTAAATGCCATATTAATTGAGGTTTTTACTTTTGTTTTGAACTGTATTAAATGATTATACACTTTATGCGTTTTTTTCTATCATTTTTGTGTAAAATCTTTTAAAGATAATCACTCATCATTTTGGCGCTCAAACCGCGATCACGTGACGACTGAATGAAGCGGGCTATGCGCAAATTGATTTGGGTAGAAGAGAAATCTGTCCTTGTTGATCTAGATAATTGGATACATTTATATGATTATAAACATCATTATTGCTTGTTTAACATCGTCAAAATCTGCAGCCATTTCTACGGGCACGCTAGTATCTGCTGATACGACAGAGCGGAAAGGTTTGGCGCCAAAGTGAGTGATTGAGGATCTTTAATAGAATATATTATTGAGTGTTTTCTTCAGATTGATAGTCTGGATACTCCTTCGATTATGCGTCAATACCTACAGTGTGGCACAGACCGTGGTAAGGGGCTGTGCATCAATGTCAATGAAAGTAAAGTTTGTTTTACTTTCGGACGCCACTAGAAACACATCGATTATAAATCAGCGGTTATTGGACGTCAGAAGCATGGTTATGTTGACATATGGTCACAGAGGAAACCCGCTGTCGCCACTTCATGGACTACTCTTACCGGAAAAAAAGCAAGGGGTCTTTTGTGTGCACTATCCCATAGTCAGAATAGCACAACACACGGAATTTGATAAACCAGACGTGTTTCAATGGCTGGAACGGAAAATAGCCCATAAACAAATATTCGCTGTGGAGGATCGATCTCTCGACCCATCCCGCCACAGGCGGACATTCTACCTCTGAGCTCCCTCAATGTCAATGAGTTTGACAATCCGAACAGTGTCCGGAAGAAGGTGGGTTTGATGGGTACACAGCAGAGTTCGGCTTGCTTTTTACGTAAACACCGGTCCACAGTTGATCAATCTTTTATAATAGGATTAGAAGGGGAGGGAAACACACTGACATCTATACACGGTCGTTAGGCCCATCTCGTTGAGATAGCGTAATTAATGTCATCATACAAATATTATATAGGCTATTCCGCAATAATTATCTCAATACAAACGATTGAAATCAAACTTCAATGAACTTTAGCCAGTATAAGAGATATAGATATAAAACATTGGATTACATTCGAATCATTAAAATGATTTGGTTAGATATGTATGTTCACTGTTACTAGCAAACACTTTTCCTTTCAATACATTTCAACCCAAACCGTTTCTGCTTAAACGCAAACTTGGGCCATGTTAGTATGATATCCACCACTGGCACAACGAAGGCATATTGATACGTTTAAACATGCTATTTAATTGTAAGGTATTTAGGAGCTAAATGCCAAGCCGAACAAACTGTCGTGTTTTTTTTGGCCTTTTCAGTGTAGCATTTTTGTAGCAAATTGAACATTACAGGACTGAAATTTTGCCGTATATATATATTAGTAAATCATAATTAAAATTACATGT
>JAULBR010110725.1:0-10310 GCA_032355825.1 Melanodrymia aurantiaca | reverse complement strand
TATTAAGCAGCCACCTGTCTTAAAGGGTCACCATAATTTTCTCCCAAATCATCAATTTTAGTGCATTATGACCTGTAGCAAGCAGCCACCTGTCTTATGAGGACACTTTTTGCTACTCCCTTAGGTGGCTGCTTAAGACAGGTTTCACTGTATTGCAGACAGGAATATCTTGATCACAGTGACACATTTCAATTAATACTTGTAGGGAGTGTTCTATGGCTACCTAGGTTGAAGATTATAAAACTGTTTGGTCTGGATTTAGAGCTGATTCATCGCGACCGTGCATAAATGTCAGTGCATCACACAGTTTGGATTGGGTTTGATCCCCTCCATGACCTTCCAATTCTGACATAAAACATTGATGAAGTGTGAACCGACCTTTTTACACTAAATTCAATCCGAACTTGGCTTTTACCCTCTGCCCGCCCCGACTCTTTCTACATGCTTGTATGTGTTATGATTGCGTCTTGTCACGTATACAGCGCGTCTTGTCACGTATACAGCGCACGTTTTGTGGATCTCTGGGGCACAGATCTATACGTGTTGCCTGTTGATTGATCCCAATCGCACCAACCGAAAATCATGTTTCTGTTGCATTCAGTCAAATTGACGTGGTAATGTTCAACAAGGGAAGACAACTTGATCGCATTTTCATAAAAGTCCGCTATCAGTGAATGAATTATACCTTAAAGACACCTCAGCAAGAAAAAAGACATCGGCTATGGGTTGTCAAAATAATTGATGGTAAAAAAGAGAAAGGTGTAATAAAAATAAAAAACTAAGTTCCTAATACTGATAAAAAATCTAAAATCTAAAAACTATTATTATATAAAAATAAATCTATCACAGACAAAGACAATTAAAATTTATAATAAAATGTGTTTGCCAAACGAATTCCACTATCAAAGATAAAGTTTGTTTGTTTAACGACAACACAGGAACACATTGATTATTCATCAGCAGTTATTGGATGTCAAATACAGTTACATGTATATCGACTCTTGGTCCCAGAGGAAACCCGCTGTCGCCACATAGGCTACTCTTCTTCAAGGGATATTTAATGTGCACTTTCCTACACACAAGACAACACACACCACGGCCTCTGATAGACCAATGGTTGGAACGGGAAATAACTCAACGGATCCACTGATGAGGATCAATCCGTCGACTTATCAATCTACAGGGGGACGCTCTACCACTGACCTACGTCCCGCACCTTCGCTATCAAAGACCCGACTTAAAAGGACATGTCCAAGACATCAATACTTATTGTGCACTTTAGTACTGACTTAGTACGTAAATAGTTTGCATTATTTAGTGCAAGTTACGTCATCGTTCAGCCTTGAGTATTTTGAATTCCTCGGTGCACCACGTGTCTCAGTTCGCTCTAACTTGTTTGGAATCAGTACCAGCTTCGTTTGAGTATATTCAATTATTTAGTGCACGTGGCATCTGAGTTCACCAATGTTTATTATGCATTATTTAGTTCTCCTGCTTACGTCTGACATTGACCGAATTTTCAGTTCAAGTGTGAGGGCAAGAACTAATAATGTTGTTGTTGATGATAGAAAGGGGTAACCTATGTGGCGGCAGCAGGCGCCTTGCATCGTGATCTAGAACATGTATCGCAATCAATACAACTCGAACATGTAATCTATAGTAAAGCAATGTGCATGTATTGTGAAACATCCAATTCTTCTTCCCTTTCTGAATCTCCGACTAAACGCCTTAAACGACACCTTAAAAAACTCTTTGAGTGACTTAAAAATCCAATGTTCTAACAAATGATGTCCAAAGCAATAGTTTACTTTGACCCATGTTACGCTTTTGATAGTTTTGATGAAGACAGCAGACAAACAATATGACTGCACCTACGATGGCTGCAACCGGTTGGGCAGGATATGCACATCTTTAGCAATCACCTGGTACCATCCCTGGTTTGGCTGCGATTCATGCATGCATACAAGCCATCTCCACTTTGTCACAATTGTTTTCTTTCCCACTTCTGCAGAGATACGTAGTTACCCTTGTCCGTATTTTGTCAATTAATTGACCTATACTTGTCACAACGATCACTCCTTAATACCAAACGACTTGTTTTCCTTTCTACTACGGTCAAGCTCATAATATCATTTGCCTTGTTTTTGACTCCAATCAAGAGTCATGTTTCGTCTCCATCAAAGTCATGACGTCACATTTTAGTTCCCTTAATGTCTTCAACTATGACCATGCCATTACCAAGTTAAGCCACTCTATGAAATTAACGACACGATGCCACGGTCCGACAGTACTGCCCACCAACTGGTACTTTTCTACATAATCCAATTCCGGACAATATTGTACGATTACCCGCAAATGTGTGCGGTTCGTTCAAAACATACAGTGCTTATTTTGGACTGAAGGCGCTCTTACAGCGCAGCCAATAATAGGTACTTATGACACTGAATTAAGCTCGCATAGACACAGGATCAGAACAAGCACACACAAATTTGTATGATGGCAATTGATATAGAGGTAATTTCGTTCCCTTGACGTCTGGACATTGCCAAAAATACGCATCCTCAAAGGCTCCGGGCGATCGATGGACACTTCCGCGGAAGGGTACGTACTTACTGAGAGAGGGTCATGACGTTGTAGAGAGGACACTCGGCAATCAGGTTATACAAGCGGAAATTGCCAGAAATAGAGCATGCATTTGGTATGTTGTGAAAAGGATGTTCGGTGTTGCTTTGGCAATAATTATATACACAATCCGGAAATATCTTAAAGTGGTTGCTTCAGAATGTCTGTCCTCAAGAGCAATCTCATGTATTTGTGCAACAAAGGTATGCAAATTTGATCGGACGTATTGTGAAAATATTGATAAAATGGTGATTTTATTATTGATATATACCTAAGAAAATGTGATGCATTTAAACAGTAATTTCATGATGTAAGGTTGGGATGTAACATTCCTCCCCTACCTCGTTCCCTCCCTCCAACAACCCAACACATTAAATAAGATTTATGGAGGAAATGCAGAGGCTATTTGGCAATATGACGCATTACTGATACAGATAGTAGGCACAAGTTCAATGACCATACGAAGCTACACCAACAGACACGTGTTGCTATTTTAATGTCAGCAAACTAGCTCGACTATCTTTAAAATAATTTAGCAGCACTAGTTAATAAAAGTAAAAAATCCTCTGCAAGTATTGGACTTTTTTGGGGTACTTTTATCAACTTGTACTGATAAATTATGATATCATAGACACTCTATAAGTACCAGTGTAAATCAGAAATATCTGAAACGATCCATGTCTAGATATCATAACAAATTATTTATAGCAAAATATTAAAACAATAATGAATATATACCATACGTAGCCGCATTCTCTCGTGTCTTCATCAGCAAATCTGAAATCAAAATGACAAAAATAATTATTAAGACCATCTGATATAAAACTGTCCGTTATCAGGTTGAGGTATAGATTATACTCAGATTCTTATTATTAGAAAGGTGACATTTATATATACATGTATACATGTAGAACGTTTGAGTTCTCACATCTATAATTATATCCTTAAATTTACATCATTTACAATTCAGTTAAAGGAACGGTCCCGGATTTTATGACGGATGCCACCGTAAGACGGACGTCATTATATAAATGAAACTTGTTTTATTTAAGTCAAATGTTCTGGATTAGAATATCACTATCTGCACGACCGACGTGTTTCCGATCATCCAAATGTCTCTGTTTATACGAACTTTTTATGACAATAATTTATTTACGCCACGAATTATTGTTGACAAATGTCCTAGGAGTCTATTAAGTGATATGCATGCATTTGATATACATATATTGATATATAAAGCAATATAATTGCAATGTTAATAAATAGAAAGTCTCCATTACCCAAAACATAAATAAAAAATGCTACAGCAGATGATCGGAAACATATATTGTTGAATAAAATGTAATTAAATATTAACTTTAATAAATACATTTTTTCTATTAGCGACAAGCATTATGAATAGCACATCCGCATATTGGGTGACATCCGTTTAAAAACTTTGCAGTGTGCCTTTAAATAGCAACTGTTACTATCGAGATAAAACTAGTTAAAGACAGAATCCGGGTTGTGTATAAATTATGTACGCGTGTCATACGCACATTTGTCGACATTCTGTTCGCACTACGTCTTTACTAAATTGCAATTTGTACGACACTTCGTCCCTTATCTTTGCGAGTTTCTCAATCATCTAACACAAACACAAACACGCGAACAGAGAAAGGATTATTCAGATTGGCAGTGTATTTGATTGCAAGACTTTGACCTTCACTTATATAAAGTAAAGTTTGTTTTATTTAACAAAGCCACTAGAAACACATCGATTATAAATCAGCGGTTATTGGACATCAGACACATGGTTATATTGACACATGGCCACAGAAGAAACCCGCTGTCTCTTCACTTATATAGACAACATTTTGTTTTGATAAAAATATAATGTTTGATTAACGACACCACTGGAACTTATTGATTGTTAGTCAGCGGTTATTGGATGTGAAATGTACCGTTATATCGACAGTTGTTCACAAGGGAGACCTGCTGTGGCCACATAGGCTACTCTTACTGAATAGCAGCAAGAGATCTTTCGCATTTCCCACAGGCAGCATAGCACACACCACTGCCTTCAATGGACCAGTTGTGGATCACTGGTTGGAACGCTAGGCAGGATCGATCCTTCAACCCATCGATCCCCAGGCGGATGATATTGCGCTGAGCTACGTTCCGCTCCGAAGTGTGTTTTGAGGTCTTGGCTATGTGTTCATCCAAAGTGGCACCAAGGATAGAGTTTTCAATTTCTACCGATATCAAGTGATATGCGGAATCATAATACTTCGCATTTGTCTTGTTGAAACAAATATGTATTTTGAATACACTGGTTAAGTTTAAGAGGGATGCCACAAAACACATGCGAAAAATCTAAATGTTTTGATAAAGAATGAATAGATTTGTTTATATTGGAGAATATTATATCTTAATCGTATCTCCGCACAAGGCCGCGTCGAAGGGATATTATAACAATGTCAAAATCACATATACTCAGGAATCACAGTCAAAGAGTAATGAATGTTACCAGGTATTTGCAAAATATGAGCGTATTCTGCTCTACTGATGGCAAAGTCAATATTTGTATTGACCATATAAGTCGAATGATTTAGGTACAGTGGTATTTTTACACAAACCATTATATACTCAAACGTCTAGCCTAAGTAAAGTTTGTTTTATTTAACGACACCACTAGAAACACATCGATTATAAATCAGCGGTTATTGGACGTCAGACGCATGGTTATAATGAGCTACTCTTACCGAAAAACAGCAAGAGGTCTTTTATGTGCTCTATCCCATAGACAGAATAGTACCCAACACGGAATTTGATAAAACCAAACGTGTTTCAGTGGCTGGAACGGAAAATAGCCCATACAAATGTTTTGCCCTGTGGAGGATCGATCTCTCGACCCATCCCACCACAGGCGAACATTCTACCTCTGAGCTACACATGTATGTCCCCCTCCTTCTAGACTTATTAAGTCACCAACCAGAGGAAATTACAACTTAAACCGAGTTTAAGACAGAAAGTGTTATGCGGTTCTGCAAAGATTTGATATATTCTAGCATTCATAATACGGACACATTTATAAGAACTTTTGAATATTTTTCGACCCCAAATCAATAAATCTGAGATATAACATGCACGGCTGCACATGCACTAGCTATCAGAGCAAGCGTACTTGTATGATTAAAGCAATTTGTCCAAACTATTTTTAATATTTACCAGACATTTTAGAGTACATTTTTGGAAAGGGTGATTGGTCCACAAAAGAAGCACCACTATTGATGATGATCAATGGAATCTCGCGAAGTTATTGATTATGTAGATATGGATCACGGTAGAGCTATCATGCCTTGAATAGTTCTGTCTTATATTGGCCATTAGAATCGAATCGCAGAAAAAAAAGATCAACGGAAGTTCGTCTTTGAATTATGCACAAAATCAAATGTATATACTAACAGTCGAACCTGTTTATAAAGACCACGTATTGAATGGATCTGCAAAGAGTGTCTCTTATTAACAAATCGTATTTTAACAACGGTTTAAAGGCATGCATTTATATACATAAAGGGCATGTGTTTTAAAGTCGCCGTTTTATAAATGTGGCCTTTACAGCAGGTTCTATTGTATAAATGTTTACATAACGAGCTACAAAAGGTTGCTTTATGAAGATGTATACAAGTTAAAGACTCGTACATCTTTTTACTTTATCATGATTTTCGCGCCCAAACTCGTGACTAATGGTTTTCAACATCCACCTAATCGCGCCAAAATCATGACTAAAAAAATCAATGGTCTTCAACATCCACGCAATCTATTCCAATTTAGTTGCGGGCGTATGATATTATAATACATGTACTACTATCTAGTAATTGTGGGTATTATGTAACATCGCTTCCTAATACACATTGTCAACCACGTAATGCAAGGTGTACGACGGCGTCATGACGTCATAACCAGCTTACCGTAAATTAAACCACGCCGCGGCAATCATCGACACAATAATCTGTCCAGGTTTAGTTTGAAATTACTCGACAACAAACCATCATTATGCATCAGTTATAATTTGTGCTCAGCTCTGGGACCATGCGTGCGATAAGTGTAACCCCGCAGTGTATCAGTATTACCAGATATGCAAATGGGTTACGTAAAGACGACCAAGTCAAATAAAGAGGATTATTCTGGCATCAGAATGGGAAAATGTTCCAGTCTGGGTCAGATATTGACATACAGAGCAGTCATGAATACATAGTTCATGTCATAAAACTCACCGATTTACTAAGGCCGTGGGTATAATGTATAGTTCATGTTATTGAGCGTTGCGAAATAGCTCATTGACTTACCAAACCACGGATATGAGCTATATAGTTTGTGTCTTAATTATGCTATGCCATATAGTCATTGACTTACCAAGTCCACGGGTAAAATCGTTACACGATGTCATACAAATCATCGATTTACCAAGACCACCGGCATGATTAGTGATGTCATAGAACTAATCGACTTACCAAGACCACGGGTATACTTTATAGTGCATGTGGTTATGCGATGTCATACAGATCATTGACTTCCCAAGGTCACGTATACTGTATATAATTCGTATCATTCACATCTAGCCCAGAGATCTTAATTAAATTTTAACTCATCCTGTTGCATGACCTCACACAGTTCGTGATTTCACCAAGGACTCTCTGATATATATAATTTATGTTTTGCGAACATGGAACTGCTATTACGATATTAGTAAGACGTAAGCCAGCGAGTTTACGCATCTAACAGTAACAGTACGGACACGCATATATAATTCATAATATTATCTGCTATAATCAAAGTGATGGCGCTACAACAGGCGATTTATAATACTTGGTAAAGGACGCGAGTTGTTAACTTGACTTTCATTTATGTGTATGGATGACTGGGATTGGCCGAGTGGTTATGTCCATCGTCTTTCAAGTGCAAAGATAAAGTTTGTTTGTTTAACGACACCACTGGAACACATTTTAAGCAATGCTCAGACGTTATTTCATCAGATTTATGACATTCGTGGATTGGTGAAACCGTTGAACAAGTTCAATGGTAGACGTTCAGAAGCTACTTATCTTGATATGACACATCATTGACAAATATGATGTCTGATGCAATATCCCACTTTGACCTGTTTAGTATAAAGGTGAAGTTTGTTTGTTTAACGACATCACTGGAACACATTGATTAATAATCAGCGGTTATTGAATATCAAACGCGTGGTTATATTGACACTTGGTCATATAGGAAATCCGCTGCCGCCACAATGACTACTCTTCTTCGAATAACAGCAAGAGATATTTGTGTGCACGTTCCCACAGACAAGAAAGCACACACACCAAAGCCTTTGACAGACAAGTCGTGGATCACTGATTGGAACGCGAAAATAACCCAACGGGTCCAATGAGGAGGATCGTTCCGTCGACCTATCGAACCTCAGACGAACACTCTTGCGCTGAGCTATTCCCTACTCTCGTCTTTCGAATGCAATACGAATCAATGCAGTAGTTTTGAATCCCACTTTTACAAAATTATAAGGTTTTTTTCCCCAATTATCTGTCCTGGATCGTTATTTCTGCTTGTGGATTTAAGTCCCCATGAGCACCACAAGCCCAGATGCAATTGAAAAAATTGGTGATAATACTATGGATTACGTTGCTTTCGACAGTACTACAGATTATAAACACGGTTAACTTGACATTCATGTTTATGGCTGACTAAGCTAGCCGAGCTGATAATATTATGGTTTTAGACTGGCAAGCCCCATGCGTATCGGTACAGTGGGTTCGAGTCCCACTTGTACACACATAAGTGGCTTCTTTATTTATATCTTTTCCTTGGCGTGCAATCCTAGACCGAAACGACGCATTCTGGTTATACTGTAAATGTACTTTATTGCTTGGACTGAAGATATATCAATTCCTTTACTAACAGGTCTCCATCCATTGTATCTAAAAATGGAAACTTTTCACACAAATCACTAGACATTCTATTCCAAAAACTGCAAGAATTCCAGCTCAGATGCGATATCTCTTCGTCGACATCAGAGATTTAATTTACACACGTGTAGACGTACATATATAAAGATCTAGCGACGTGTCTCGTGGCGGAATGACTATACGTTATATGAACAATGCTCCAGGCTTGGTTTATAGGCGCTAACTCTGAGCACAGATCAGACACATAACTTACAATTTGAACCACGAACACACAATTACTGAATTGAACCGTTTGTCAGAGCGGCAATGACGTCGTAGCAAATCATGTTTCTAAAGTTCAAAGAGGTATAGACTGAAACTTGGATTATTTAAAGGTGCATAGCCATATTTGTATTAGATTGATTTGGTGATTTACATGACTTGTTAAATTAATTAATTGATAATAAATCGTCTAACCGCGTCTGTTTTCCTAACCTCACTACGGGTCACTTTAAACTACTGGTTGGAATTAAAGATACACGCCAAAGTTTTAAGACGGATGCCACCCTACACACGAATCTAATGGTTATAGTAGCTTAATGTGTAATTTGTTTTCTAAAATAATGTGTATGTAAAAGTGCATTGAACATGGTAAGCTACTACAAATGTATTGATGTTGTAAGTAATACACTGTAAGTAAATATTTATTTTACAACAATAAAATCTCTATCAGCCAGAGGTATGTTACAAATAGTATTGGATGCGTAAGTACGATGACACTCGTCTTAAAACATCGTAAGTCTAGTTTACGACTAGTTGTATACGTAAACGTAAGTAGAGAAATTTCAATCGCTAACGGTTAGTGATACGATTATGGTTAGTAGCCGAGATATCATAGATTTTTGGTCATTTGAAACATATTACACGTGGACGCTATTCGTTTCTAGAGACAATTATGTTTAATTATATTTTGGAAACTTTTTAGTCACATATTTACGTTTACGTCCACAACTAGTCGTAAATGTTTTGTGAAACAGGCCCCTGGACTGTCCCTTTAAAGAGCCTGTGTAATTTAAAAGTAATCTGACATGGTAATATTTACTTAGGTAGGTATATATTTTGTTAATAAAACATGACCATTGAAGCAGATAATGAAATTCGTCACCAACGGTGATTCTACAGGACACATCCAATTATTTCGTTCAATATTTTGCCATCTGCCAGTTTCAATTTGAAAGTGTTGCCGTAGATAACACGCATAATTATTACAAAACCACACGTCTTGTCGCTGTCCAACTGAAAATAGGCCTCAAAGTGATCGACCGGTGCCACTTCACAACTCGTAATAGAGATAATCATTTAATAGTTGCCTAATATAACTCTAACCCGACAGCAAAACGGGCGGCTGGAGAAGACATTACTGAAGGACATCATCGCAGGATGATCTGAATAAAGTCAATAGCGAGTTGATTCCGCAGCTTTATCCCTTAAATCCCCTTGCAGAAGTATATCTGATTTACGCCGTGCTCTAATGGGGGAAATATGCAATCTATATTAAAAGTAAGACGGTCAACTCATTACCAGACAGTATGAATTATTGATGAAGGCATCCAGACACGCAACATGACAGTTAAGAGTACGTACTGTGGTCTTTGAGTCCATACCACGTGTTGATCAGGGCCAGTATTTATCAAACAACTTAAGTTTTTCTTAAGTTTTGACTTAAGTTTCATTAAATTGAATAAGGTAATACAACAA
>JAULBR010110724.1:0-20067 GCA_032355825.1 Melanodrymia aurantiaca | reverse complement strand
GGATATAAGCACGTAAATAAGTTATAACTAACTAACTAACTAACTAACTAACTAACTAACTAACTAACTAACTAACTGCTTCAGGGAAAAGACAAAGAGTAAAACAAATTGGTCTGCCAGCATGAGTGAGAATGTGAATCAGATTCATTTAAAGTTGTCCTTCCTTTTCTCACAAATGGAAGGGTGTATACCATACCAAAATAGTATTTACTAATGAACTACATGTATGAATGATATACATACATAAACTTTTGTAATAATTATTGTACTTTAGAAAGTTTGTTTTTTGTTCAATTAATATTCTTCAGTTTCATCCTTTAACCATGTGTGCCATCTGAACATTACAAAGTTTACTAATACACACTCTAGTTCTTCCGAAAATATGAATTGTTTTTATTTTAGTAGTACAGAAAACTGAAAAGAACATCTGCAATAAAAAAATAAAGGTATTGTTTTTAAAAACAAGAATCTATATAGTGGTTTTCATTCACAAAGGTTGTGTTGGTCTAAATCCATGACAATGTTCCAGAAACAGCATGATGTCCAACAGACATTTACAGTAAACCATTTTTATTAGGCTAAATGTAAATAGAAAGTAGATTGCTAAGTACAACAATAACCTGTATATTTATGAACAGAGCATCAGGAACTGGTGCTACATGTATAATTATATAGCAATATTCAAACTAGTGTAACATCAGAGCATCCTTATCGGTGTAAAGTTTACAAATACCAAAATAAATACGTGTACACTATTTCTATAGAGGCCGGGAGTATTAAACTGAGTGTTGAGATCAGTTACTAAGTGCAGGGTGAAGAAGCTTTCTGTACGTTTGGCACTTGACATGTCCGGGAAGATATACTAGCACTAAACCATGTTAAGCTGACCTTGTGGTCAAACATGATGGAGGTGTTACAGTAGCACCAGGTTACCTCACAGACACTGATGCCAGGGTTAAATATACAACCAGTGCTGCCATCCATTGAACCAGAATGCAGATAAATGGAGGAACCAGAACATCTCCACAACAAAATGTGGCTGGAATGGGAAAGATATGCACTTTTTGCTTTTTTTGCACACTCCAACTGTTTCGGGGGCCATAGATAACAATGAAGCAAATGTCATGGAGCTCAATGTAGAGATATTCTGTGATGAACCTGGATTCTTGGCACTGTGGCAACAAGTAATGTGCTTATTAGCTCCGTGTTAAACACCACCACCCACTTACCACTTGTGAGAGTTCTGATTACTACGAAATACTCTCTACCTGCAGAAATGTTCCACTGTTCTATCGGAAACATGCAAATTTGCAATTCTTTTTTATTCGTTTGGTATTATTTTTTGACAATCTAAACATTACCATGCAGCACAATAAATCTAACTGATCAAATTATTTCAATTATTTCAATTTTATTCACAAATAATTATAAATCACCGTGTTCATTAGCACAGACAATTACATATAGATCACCCAGCATTATACTGTTGCAGTAGCAGTGCTTGATTGACTAAATATTGTCTAACAAGCTATTAAAGACCCCCAAACACCGACATTGGTGCCAAACATTTCCTCTCTGTTGAACCTGCAGAGAAAGGCTTCATCTTAAATTCAGTTCTGTATTTTGTGAAGGTACTTGTATAACATGCAACATAATCTAATTAGGCATTGACATTTCTGTTGATGTAAACACTCATCTAATAAAAATGTGCAATTATCTAGATAATTGTCAAACACTGTTATTTTGACATATGGTTTTAGAAGAAACATGTTCCTGCCACATAGGCTACTTTTAATGAACAATAGCAAGGGGTCTTTTATGAGCACTTTCACTGGTTGGAATGGGAAATAGCCCAACAATCCTTATACTTCTGAAACCCCAGGCAAACGTTCTTGCTCTGAGCTAAGTCCCACACCTTGCCAAGAATAAGCATGTAAAGTTTAAAAGCTATCATCATACAGCTGTACGATCAATAATTTTACTATTTAGACAATGAATGAAGCAAAGCATTTGACAGATCTTCACGGCAGTGATGATTTAAGTATTACATCAATATATGCAGCACTTACAGCTTACTACAACTTATATCTTTCCAAAAGTTAATACAACAATTATTGAACATTTATTGAACATGTTAATTTAGTTTCATCGTAACTGAAGCAAATATAAAAGTGACAGGAAGTCAATATCAACCACCATACTAAATAATGTGATAAATCTTGTTTAAATTGAAGCAACAGCAATTGATTGAGTTAAGGTGTTAAATACTTAGAAACCAGGAAAATATCAATATTAAACAATATTTAGAATTTAGTATATTCTTGATCATAAACAATGCTATATGGCCACAATTGGCATATATTGAAGCAGGTGGCATTTGCTGTGCATATTAAAAGACATACTGCTGCGAACTGAGAAAGCATAACTTTTGCTGTGGCAGGTTTCTTTTATGTGTACGAATTAGCATTTGTTTTATACCTAACTGCTATTCTTCCTCTATGACCTTGACCTTTGTTCCTTTGTAGGGATCATGCAGGTGGATATCTAGGTTGGGTGCAACATAAGTGACAATATTGGGAACATTACTTTTTCTTTTTTCTGTATATATTTCTCAATTTTAAATAATGACCTATATTTTATTCATAGTGGTCTCCTAAATGTCTGTCTATATGATGGTCCTACCCATCCTTAACAAAACAATCAGGATCCTTAACAAAACAATCAGGATCCATACCAGAGAATGAATGTGTTCTTAAAATGGTTTTCGTACATTCCTTTTCAGACAATGTACAATGTAGATGATGTTTAACATATAACATGCGAGGATACAAAAATGAAATACAAGCAATTTGCTGAAGTTAGCTGTGGAATTTAACAGGGTCTCTTTTTCATTCCAATTGTTAGAAAGCAGCAAGACTGATCAAGACAGATGCCATTGACAACATGTTTAGATTGTTTTGTAAATCAAGATGCTTTCCTTCACTGCTAGCAAAACAGTTTGAATGAGAGAGCGGAGTTTAAAAAGATCTGCACAAACAATATTGATCTCTTACTCGAGTTAATTCTCCTCCAGTTATGCAGCAAATCATTCATTTTCCTGTCTTCTGGGCAGACAGGACCTCCCAGAATGGCAACACTGTCAGGATTCCTAACTGTTGCATTGTTAAATAGCACATGCATAGAGACAAACATTCCATGAGGCATGGTCAAAACTTTTAAACAAAACATATCCATTTTTTCCTGGTTTTCTCCATGTCAGCTGCTAGAGGTATATGTTTTGAAGTAAATTATATGAGTTTCAAAGAATAAACTTGAAATTTTGTCAGATAGTGTAACAAATTATTAATGTTCGATCTAATTACTCTGATTGTCAGAATGCAAATACACAAATCAATTGACCAAAAGACATGTGTCACAAGTTCTACTTCAATAGATGCGGTAACACCAACTAATAAATGCCTAAAGGGAAATCTTGAAAGGAAAATGTCATTTCTCACTAAAATACTCCAAATTACTAAAAGCAAACCAAAGTAATACTCGATCCCTTGATCCCGTGAAATGAGAACACAAACCATGCACCACCAGTAAGTTTATGTCAATATAACATTCACTACTAGATGTTTAGAGTAGAAACCAAAAAATACATTCAAAAGACATTGTAAGCGTAATGTTTTCATAAATAAATGACTTGATGGCTTGGACTGACAGGCGACTGAACGAATGGGATTATATATAGATGAACACATAGATAGAGAATTCTGCCAGGGCTTGCCACAGTTCATTGACAGAAGTCCTAAATTAATCCACTATCATTTCGTTTTGTTATTACAATGAAAGATCTAGTGTGCAGTTGACATTCTCATAACAAATAGTGTGGTTATTATTGATTTATTGATCCCATGTCAGTTAAAGTTTCCACTTCTTGGTTTTCCTTGATTTATAACCGCCAGTTTTATCTTAAAACAATTACTATTAGAATACAGTCCTCAAAAGATCTTTTTCTCACAAATACAAATGTTGTTAGAGCTAGAATGAGAATGAAGGATGTTTTTGACCGTGGTCATTTCAGACTAGACCATATCGGCCACAGTGTATCTGATCAATCATGTACCAAATATAGATAGATGCATGTTTAACGACACCACTGGAGCACATTGATTAATATGAATCTGCTATTGGATGTCAAATACAATGTTATTTCAACACATGGTCTCAGAAGAAAGTGGTTGCTACCACATATATGTAGCCTACTCTTACCAAATATGTGCACTTTCCCACAGACTGGATACCACACAGGCTTTAATGTAGCATAGATCACTGGTTGGAATTGGAAATAAGCCAACCGATTCAATGAAAAGGATCAATCCCCAAACCTCATATTTATCAGGCAGACATTCTTGTGATGTCTAGATCATGCTATACCATGTAAAAATGTTTATATAATGCAATGCGTAATTGAAAATGATAGCGTAATAGGAAAAACAAACATTCATTCATAACAAATTCCATTTCTCTTCAGAGTTCAGAGATGTTCCAAGTAAGATCATCCAGACATAGAACATGCCATATTATCCAATTAGAGTGGGATGTACATTGTAGCATAGCCTTAGAGCGTCTACCTAAGGTTAGATGGGTTGAAGGATCGATCCTCCTCAGTGGAACTGTTGGGGTATTTTCTGTTCTAACCAGTAATCCATGACCAGTCCATCAAAGGCAGTGGTGTACGCTATCCTGTCTATGGAAATTATACATGTAGCTAATTTAACAGATCCCTTATGAGTAGCCTATGTGATGGCAGGTTTCCTCTGTGACCAAATATCTATATAACCGTGCATTTGACATCTAATCAATATGTTCAGTGGTGTCGTTAAACAAACTTGATCAAATCTTGCCTCTTTGACCATTCTATATTAGTTAATCCTGATCCTCTAAAATTTGAAACACTGACAATGCTATAACCTTATTATGATTCGTTGGACATCCAGACACTGTAAGCTGATATCTGGTATTGTATACATCCAGACACTGATGATCATGTCATAAAAAGCTCATCCAACACTTTTTGAAACTAAGCAAGTACATACATTGTTTTATACCATAGGTCATCCTGCCCCAGTTTGCACCAAGGTACATATGTATATATCTAACAATTAGCAGAACACAAATTTAGTATTTTTGGTCAAATAAGCTGAGTAATTGGACCGTAATATTTTGATTACTCATTTCATTTGCCCTATCTTTTAACAAGTTATAGAACAGCTTATCTTAAAATATAAATCAAAACTTGGAAACATTCTGCTAGCCCGTTACTTAAAATAGAAATGTTTGCAATGGTAAGGATTATTAACACAACAATGCATGAAGTGGGGAGGAAGCTGACTTGTTGCGATCACCAGGAAGAATCTCGATCACGAGGAAGAATCTCGCACAGTGACAGAGTCTATCAGATCGGTGCATGATAGTGTAACGGAATACCTATCAAGATGGCCTCCTCTCCCCATTCCGTCACTCACAGCAACTGTTGAAATGCTCTTGTCAATGCAGTGAGGTTTATAAAGCAACTTTTTCAAACAGATACTGCAACGTATCCAAATTGACACTTCAAGCTATTATGCTGTAGTTAAATATATTATTGTTGGAATGTTAAATTACCTCACTTGTCACATATCGCAGCTAAAAGTAGAATTGCAAAAATTTCGATTTGATTGTTAATGCATATATTTTAGTTTCTTATATATTCTTATTCAATAAATTTAAAGGTAAATGATATTAACTCGTGCAGCACCATCATTAAGCAAGTAGCGGCCAGCAGTGATGTCAGAATCATAGTCTAAAGTCATCTCGCAATATATGCAACATAGTTCTATAGGGGTTTTACCATTTCTGATGTGGCTTTATTGCTCATTTGAATTGATAAGAAACAACTACCATATGCATGAAAAAAGTTTGATTTTTTAACATATAAATGGCAACTAAAAGAATAATTAATATAATAAAAAGATAAAGCTTGTTTTTTTAATGACACCATTGGAACACACTGATTAATACATGTAATCAGCTGTTATTACATGTCAAACAAATGGTTATGTCAACACATGGTCTCAGAAGGAACTGCAGCTGCCACATATACTCTTACCAAATACCGGTAACAACAAGGGATGTTAATGGTAATTTCCCACAGACACAATAGCATACAACACAGCCTTTCATGGATAATCTAGGATCACTGGTTTTGATTGAAACATATTTTATTTCGTAATGCAAAAAGGATTGCAAAATATTATTACAAATTAATATATTAATGTTGGTAGCATACAGGATTTGTGCAAATAATGACTACCCACACGTACCCAGATTTGATTTTTTATCTAACATAATATTATTTACATCATCTATTTAGTATGACCTGTATCACTGATGTCGTTTCTTTAAAAAGACACACACACAAAAAACATTTCGTGGAAATTTTCATGATTTGTACCTATGTATGGGGTATTTTAAGCTGCACAGTTCTGTAAAACACTTTGATTACTAATTCAGCAAAAAAAATTATAATGTAAAAATCTGTTCTTTTTAATATTTATATGGAGTGCAAGCCAGGGAGTACACATGCACTGAACAATATCATTGTGAGTTTGTTTTTATCTCCCCGCTGATAACTCATCAGTATGCAGAATGCATGTAAATGGAATAGGAAGAAGAATTTTTACATGTAAACATGAAACACATGTTCAGCAATTGTGCATATCATGTTTACATTCTGTCAGTTGTCAGGGCACATCTGGGGACAATATAGCACGCCACAGGCCCACATAGATCATCTGCATTGTCACTTACCAGACTACTTTACATAGTCCTACATCACTTCTCCATTGGCTTCAACGCAATATGTAAATTACAAACAAATATTTAAATTACAAACAAAATGGTTTTAAAATTAATTATCCAGAGCTAAAATTATTTTTAAGTGAAAAGAACGGAAGTATTGTAGACAAAAATAAACAATAGATGTTTACAGATGCCTAGCATATTAGAAACCATTAGCTAAAGGTGTTATTATGTTAAATGTAACAATTGTAGACAAGTGCTCCATAGAACAAAACACTAATTCAAGTACCGGGGTAGTCGTGATAATCAGATTACTTACGGTAGTTTGATTCATCCAATCATCATTTATAATCATTACGGCCAAACACATTTGGTCTGCTTAGGGTAACCCTACCTGCTCTATTTTAACATCTTACTCAAAAGATTTTATTTGTGAAATTAAACAAATACCGTATTTAAATTTTTATATATTTTTTTACTATAAACATATTTTAAATAATAAAATTTAAGTATTTAAAGCAAATGGAATGCATTACCTTGCTTACTTTCATTACCTATTGTTAATAAACATGTATAATTTTGTCATGACTATTTTTGCTCCTGTTGTGTTTTATATTAGGGGAATAAAATTATTTAGTAAAGTGTCATGTTATATGTAACATAAACACACCTACCGGTATATATATTTTGCCTTATCAACATTGTAATTTCATGTTACTGTTCATAGTGCAATCTGCAAAACCAATTATATTTATTTCACCTATCCTAATTATGTCCATCTGTAAAAACCATAAACATAACCATATCACACACATTGTTCAGTGTTTTAGTGTACTTTTATCGCCGCAAAAAGATAACAAAATAGATATATTTTCACACGACCGACCATCAAACAACAAATAATTCTTTTGGGACTAATGATTTTGTTTCTAGCAGAGTGATGCTAAAAATACTAATTAATATCAAAACAGAACTATTGATTCATTAATAAAGTGTTCATTAAGAAATTGATAAATAATGTTCAAGTTAAATGTTCTTTCCAGCATGACCAACCATGAACCCATTAGTAATTCTTTTGAACTCATTTGACATTTGTAGCAGTGATGCTGAGAATACCAAAACAGAACTATTGATCCATCAACAAAGTGGTCATTGAGTAAATGATAAATAATTTTCAAGTTAAATGTTTAATAATTAGACAATTTCTTATACGTAGTTATGATATTGCTACACATAAGACATGTCAATTATAATTGCTAAATATGATATGCAATATTAAACTGAATGGTGTAGGAACTAGAAAGATGACACAAAGTGGGGGTCACGCATGTGATATTTTGAAAATAACATATTCCAAAACTGTAACTTTATTCCAACATCTGAAAAGTGTGGACACATATCCCACCTTGCCACACCTCCCTATTTCTACACTACTACGGGTTATATGCATGTGATATTTTGAAAATAATATACTCTAAAATGTATCTTTACCCAATAATGTGAACAGTGGGGGACACATACTGCACCTTGCCACACCTCCCTATTTCTACTCCACAGTGGGTAACGCATGTGATATTTTGAAAATAATGTACTCTTTATACTCTTAACTGTATCTTTACACCACCTTGCCACACCGCCACTGATCAGGTTGGAATAGACTCCCATAGCATACTTTGAACTGTGTAATAAACATGATTATAATGACCGCGATGATTCATAGCCTATAAGAAGATATAGATCTGAGATCACCTTATAATATCATCATAATATGATTGCAATGATTCATATTTTATTACAAACGCATACAGCGGATCACTCTACGAGCTTGTATGTGAGTAATTGGACATGGTCACTCTGACTACAGACCCTTTTAGATGTGACCATCCACTTTCATCAAACGTGTTAGTGCCACTTTCACTTTGACATGCACGGGATACTATTTCCTCAAATTTGCAAACTTGGGAGGCGTAATGTTTTTTCTTCATGAGGAAATGAGACATGTTAATGGGATGAGCATGTATAGCAGATTAATTCTCAATTGACAATGTCAAAATCACTGATGGATCAGGCAGCGTTTCCTCAATATGCTGGCAGCACTGCAGTCCATTAAAGCATCCTGGCCACCTTGAGCCTACTGAAGCCCGGCTTACTGAGTGAGCAGTGCTGGTGTGAGCAGTGCTGGTATTCACAGACGGTGCATAACGTAGATCTCTAGCTCCATCGCCCATCACACCAGTCACTTGCAGAGTCCAGGCATAGCATAGATCCTTCACTGCAACACTAATCACTGTCCTGGGAATCCGCTTGCACAATATTTGCATACATCACTTTATCAATATGGAATATTTTGTTATGTATATTGAGTAAATTTGATGATTTATGTCAAATTTATACACATTTTATGTCAACAAGTGATGTTTGAAATTCATATTTTCACCAAATGTGGAACAAGTTGATATAAAATTCATTTTTGATAAAATTGCAAAACATGGTTTATTCATAACATATTTGGTCTTAAACGCTGTGGTTGTCATGCAGTATTGTTGCAGTCATATTCTGCTGTAACTTGATTTATATGACAAATTCTCAAACATAGGATGGTAGTTTTTATTTTATTGAAAACTAAGATAACGTAATAGCATATAATCGTACATATGCACATCTATACACAATGTGATAGGAATTCCAATTAATTTGAAATGCTCAAATGACAAGAAATTGTTTTTAACAAGATTACACTGTGTATAATGTTGATAATCGAGATGTAATACTGACTCAATTTGCAGTTAACATGGCACCTTTAATTTGTGAGAAGCAGAGATAAAAGAAACAGTCATAATATGTAGATCGAAGAAAGAGGAATAGCATATTGTAATGTAGTTTATGAGATTATTAACATACATGTGTATTACAATGAAGGAAGATTTTCAAAGCACAGAACCATGATGTGGAGATTATTTCTAGAAAACAATAACATGTGTGTATGATAATAAAATAAGGTGATCAGACAAATCAATTATTCATATGCCATTACTGAAAGCAAATGCTATCAGGCCCAGACATTCTGTGATGTACATAATTCTTGTACTTAATATTTCTTATACATTCATGGTTGTACTTACAATCAGAAAAGAGTGTAATTAATAGTTGTAATACATTGTACTTAACATTTGTAACCTATTTTACTTAATACTTGTAACACGTTGTACTTAAAGGAACATCATTACCACTCATCTAATAATCTTTCTTCACCCATCCCACCCTGCCAAATTCTTTAATCTGCCTCTCAGATGTATCCAGTTTAGACAGTTCACAATGTATATTGTTGTTGTTGTTGTTACAACTTATTAACATGCGTAAAACCAACGTAGGTTCGACCACCTCCTGTCTACCGGCCTCCGTAGCGCAGTGGTTAACGCATCATGTTTAACACCGGTAGGTACCGGGTTTGAATCCCACTTGAGGAATATGGGAGTTTTAATCCCAGTACTGGTTTTAACCCAGATATAGTGTATGCAAGGCTCAATGGAGGGATGTCCTATCACTTACACCAACCAGTGATGAACTGGTGTAACCAAGGCTATTGTATGTACTGTCGTGTCTGTGGAAAGGTGAATATGAACGATCCCTTGCTATTTCTATATGCACTTTTCAAACCACAATTTGTTATACCATTTGTTGACCACTGGTCAATGTAAGTGGCTATACACCTCCCAAAGAGCCTTGCAAAGCACTTACACTGGATTTGTGTCGGCGTTAGGACCTACCAGCCTTAATCCCAGTAGGTAAACGACTGCACCACTGAGACGATGCAGTGTGCTGTATGTACGTGTATGTGGTAGATATAATATGTATACATTAAGTGGGGGCTGCTTGGTGCTAAATTGGATTCATTAACTGGCAAGCTGTATCTTCCCCTGTGCACAGGAGCACGGGCGTGATCAATACAAGCTTTCGATGGCTTTTCCGATCAGCCATCATTAATGCCCAGTCAGACACTTTTAGCACCTCAGCCGACCTACCACTGATTTCAACAGAGAACGCAGTTTATCCTGGTATTTTGGTCACCACCCTAACTGTAACTGGGTATTCAAGAAGAAAAACAAGCCTCTATTTACTGCAATAAAGCTGATAAATAGGAAACGGAGCAATCATAATCTAGTGGATTGCTTAGGCTTCTTTTCGATCAATAGTTGCAAGAAATCACAGAGGAAGGATTGACTTCAGCACCACGGACCACAACCAACCTTTTTTTGTTGTTGAAAACTGCTGATCAAGGGTAATATGCACATAGCAACTGAGGGAAACTTAATAAAATTGTCATCTCATGGGTGTGATGGAGATTTGTAAATTCACAATATTTGGGTTAATCTTAATTTCATTGTTGAAAATATAGTCAGTCTAATAATACTGGAGCAGTGACCTCTGAAGACAGGTGGCTGCTCAATACAGGTAATAAAATGATTGTAGTTTATTAGATTTGGAAGAAAAGTTACAGTCCGTACACAAACCACATCTCACTAGTATATAATATCATATACTGTTATATTGGATGTTAACTCTACATATACATACACTTGTATCAATATTCACTGAGTCTGACCCAGCACCTGGTATTCACCGTGTGCTCTAGCCATACAGAATTGTAATCCTGCACTTCATATTTACTGAGATAAAGATAAAGTTTGTTTGTTTAATGACACTGCTAGAACACATTGATTGTATCCACACTTCCGCCAGATAGCCTACTCTTCTTCGAATAACAGCAATGGATCTTTTTTGTACACTTTACAACAGACAGGATAGTACACACCACAGCCTTTGATAGACCAGTCATGGATCTCTCGTTGAAACAGGAAATAACCCAACGGGTCTCCTGACGAGGATCGATCCTTCGACCCATTGAGCTACTAGTGGATGCTCTACCGCTGAGCTATGCCCTGCTCCTATTTACTGAGTGTGTTAGCTAAACTGAATTCTAATCCTGTATTTCATATTCTAACCCGACACCTACAAGGTAAAGCGTTTTATTAAAAAACATTGTTTGTTTAACAACACCATTGGAACACATTGATTTTATAATTGGGGGTTATAATATCAACACATGGTCAGAGGAAACCCGCAACTGCCACATAGTCTACTCTTACTGAATAACAGCAAGGCATCTTTTATGTGCAATTTGGCCATAGGCAGGATAGCACACACCACAGCCTTGGTAAGTTGATATAAAAGATCCTCTCTCATAGTAACACAAACTGTTCTGGAAAGGCAGTGAAGTGAGCTGGATAGACATGCTAGAACCTCAATTGAATATATAAGCATGTAAATAAGTTCTAACTACTTTTGTGTATTTGGCTTTAAAGTTCTAATTGCTTCCAGCAGTGCACTTACAGTTGATTGGTGCACTGGTGTACTCACTCATGATTGGTGAACCAGTGCTATCAAGTGGGTTGGGGCAGGTAAAAGGATAGACAATTGTGTTTTTAATTGAATAACCTAATATGAAACATTTGCCGTTTCACAAAAGTATCATTATAACCAATAATGAGATCTGAAAATAACATAAAATATTAATACATATATATTTTTTGATGCAAACTTGGAATTGCTTCTTTAGGTATTTGCATAAATATATGTTTGTAATAATTATACAATATCATTCAAACTACATTTCCAAACATGTTCAAAAGTAAGAATTAAACAGTACAGACAATATGAATGACATTCAATGACATGTCTGTCATGTACAGTAAACTAAACACACTAAAAGGTTTTCTTTCATTGCAATGTCAGTGAATAATGACAAAACTGAACATCGAACACAACACCTGTAACCCTTCCAATGCAACAAACATGCTTTGCCAGTTAAACCTATTACTCAATATTTACAATAGCTATCAGATAATCACTCACCGATTCATTCTGTTGTCTGGTACTCAGCGAAAAATAGTATCCTCAAGTCTACCATTGTGAAATAAGTAGTCCACTATAGAAATGCCCCCAGACCTACAGTGTATGCAAGCTCTGGTCGGGACTGCATGCCACTGAGGATAGTTGTTAGTGATAACAGCCAAACCCTCACAGTGCAGCTATGAAAGCCGATACTAGTCCCAGAACTAAATTATGGTGCTCAATGAATCTTGAGTATAGGTCATGTGATTTGGCGGGGCTGGCATTAGTACCATCATTGCAGTAATCAACCTACCCATGTTCGATTGTGGGCAATGATCAGATCGTATATATTGGAATACAGGTTTTGTTGAAAGTCGGCATGGATTGCATGTAATGATCAGCTATCATGTAGTAGCATAGTATGAAGTCTATATTATGATAGTCTTGCATTATCAGTTAGCTGGTGCAGACCAATGTGGATATTGTTAATATTAATCACATATATTGACATTGTTCCGTCCATGGAAAATAGACAAATACTTTAAATGTGTTTTTGCCTGAGATAAATTGGATTTGTATAACATTATTTTAAATACAGTGTACATCGTATAATTATACAGATATACTTTTTTTTTTTATTTAAATGAAAAGATACACAATAACTTGTTCAGGCAGTGAACATGGCTCCCAAACCTGTCCACTGTCTACATGTATGTTCTGGGGACAACAAATCTCTTTAAACCTCCCCCCCCCCCCCACCCGGCCACCCCTTCCCCCAAAAAACAAAATGTTATTAACTTTAAAAAAAAAATTGTTTTACATTTCAATTGAAGTAAAAATGTTACTTAATATTTTTGGAAGTATTGACAATAAAATTATAATTATAATTAATAATAATAATAATAATAATATTTTCAACCATCTTTCAACAGTCACTGTTGTGGATGTAATTAGTGTTTAATATTTGTCTAATTCATACTTCGTATAATTCAGAATAGCAATAACAAATTGAACAAGAAAAAAGAATGTATACGTTTAATAACCAAAGAGAAATTTGAAAAAATTAATAACTATTTAACAGAAAATAGACTATTTGCATATAAAATATACCACGGTATATAATAATCCTGAAGTCATACGACTACTAATTTCCTAGTTTCACACATTTCAAAGAGTTTATTCTAAACTCGCGAGGTGAGTGTGCTGCTTCTGCAACATGCACACATGTAACACAAATGCACATGTAAAACAGTCGGTGGCCCGCTGGATGGAATTTATGCCATTAATCAATACTGAATGAGATGAATGTGTGGACACTGCATTTCTCCACACAATGCTCAATCACACAGTCTCAAGAAAACATTAGCCACCAAAAACTGTTCAGCTACAAAATCAATTAAAAACATCACTTCTCATTCGTTGTGTTTTGATCATAGAAGACAGGTGTATTCCATCAGTACTGGTTAAAAACAGTATGCATTGGCCATTATTTAGTCCATGCAACATGAAAACATGCAACATGAAAACATCATCAGGACTATAACACTGTCTCTCGGTGCTATGGAGCAGGGCGTATAGCTCAGTGCAAAAGTGTCTGCCTATAAGGCTCGATGGGTTGGAAGACCCATTGGGTTATTTCCAATTCCAACCAGTGATCCATGACTGGTCTATCAAAGGCCGTGGTTGGTGTGTGCTCTCCTGCCTGTGCATATAAAAGATCCCTTACTTTTATTTGAAGAATAGCATATGTGGCAGCAGCAGATTTACAAACAAACTTTTTATCGGTCGGTGCTACACGCACGGAAAAAAAATCAGGACAAACAAGCTTCTATCTTTTTGAAATTTACAGTAGCAATTAGCAATACTGTCACAAAGACTATTCCAAATTGATTTGCGACCGTCTTTTGTTTATGTACTATCCTGGCTGTCGGAATGTGCATATAAAATATTCCTTGCTTCTTTTTGGTAATAGTAGTCAATGTAGCAGCAGCAGCAGGTCTCTTCTAAGACCATGTGTCAAAATTACAGTATGATTTACAGACAATCGCTGATGATTATTAATCAATGTGCTCCTGTGACGTTATTAAACAAACTTCTTCTTCCTGTACGAGTCTCAAGTGCAGACTTTGAGCAAATCATGAACATTTTGATTACAATCCTTCACTCTGTCCTCATAAAATTTTATTAAAGTAATTTGAACACAAAATGTAATGCTTCCCATAAAGTGCCCACCCTGATTAAACAATAATTAAACAATTTATAAATGGCCCTTTCTTGTGTAATAGAATATTTCAGGTTACGTCCAAAATGATAAACCTACTTTGTGTATAAATAAATACACTAGGATAGTTTGACCCAAAAGTGTACTTATCTGAATATCTATGTACTTGGCAGATACTCACAAACGATGTCAGAGACCTAATAATATGCATGATCTCTTATAGTTGACTTGTACGAATGAATGAATGGATGTTTAACGACACCCCAGCACGAAAAAAGACATCGGCTATTGGGTGTCAGTGACTTGTACGAAGACAGAAAAATAGTAAATAGTGCTGAAATTCCTTATCTTAAGATGCTACCTTCTGTCCTGTCGCTTCTGCAAATTTTACAGTCCCGCCTAAATTAGCTTAATCTTCGACAGTTGTAGGTACGGTATTTACCACCACATTAACACACACATTCAGACGATCTCGTAAATTAGCTCAAATATGTAGCAGAGAAAAAATATGACAAAATCTGCACTAAATGTCACGTCGAATGTTGTCCTAAACGACACCAATTATGTGGAAGCAAAATGTACTTATCGTCAAGTAACTATAGATTCAGCAAAGATGTTTGTTTTGTTTTTGTCGTCTAGAATGTAAAATGTGTTTGCGATTTATCAAAGTACTGTAGTGAAGTTACCAGTTTAACATTAAAAAGTGAACTTGTTTTGTGCTTTGCACTGTATAACAAGATGTAATAATAATGTGGTTTAAATTTTATTGCTAGAGTAGCTTATAATTAGGACAACATTTGATGGACACTAATAACATCTGTAGTTAATTAACACAATTAGTTTTAAACCACTAAGATACTAAAAAATATTATTTATCAGTAGTGTTTGAATTTTCTGAAAACATGCAATGTAATGTAATTAGAAGAGCAGCAATTAAATTATTGTTTGTAATGGAATTCTGTCGCAATCATGTAAACAAGATAATAATATTAAACAAGATGATAACCTTTTCTTTTAAAGATGCATTAAAGTAATTATTTCTGTCAAACATTGACTATATTTATCAATATTAACAAAGTTAACTTTAATATAAAGTTGTCTAGTATGAAAACCCCCATTAAATTTGTTTAAATCCTATTACATAGTACATGTACTTCAAAACTGATTAAAGACATATGAATGTACTCTGGACAAGTGCTTTCTCTGTGATTCATCAGTGCATTGCATCAGGACTTTATCAAAATAGGAGCAGGACGTAGCTCAGCCCAAGACTGTTAATGAGGTGCGATGGATTGAAGGATCAATCCTCCACATTGGATTATTTCTTACTAGTATTCTAACCAGTGATCCACGACTGGTCTATCAAAGGCCATGGTGTGTGCTATCCTGTGGGAAAGTGTGCATATAAGATTTCTTGTTGTTATTTGTTTATAGTAGCCTATATTGTCACAGCAGGTTTCCTCTGTATCGTTATCTTTTTATCTTTATACTAAATATAGTGTTATCACTCTATATTCCCAATCTATCTATAAGGTAATCAGCTCCTTCCCCCAATCTTCACATTACCAAGTGTATTTTGCTTTTTAGGGAAAATAAACAATTTAAACAAAAATAAAATAATAACTATTAAAATATTTATGAAAGCATTGACAATAAATTGTAAAAAATATTTTCAAATAACTTTAATCTGTATCAGTTCAAACCCAGCGAGTTTTATAGTGACCTCACATTAAGTACACTGGGAACACATTGATTTCCTTTTCCATGCCAAAGACTTTTTATTATTAAGTTTGGAAAGCAAATCAGGTGGAAAGATTTTATTCCACTGTCCTCAAACGAGATGCTTTCAAATTAAACACTGGGAACGCTTCATTATTTATAGTTGAAGCTGGGAAAGTGAAAATACATAAAAGTGCCATAAGATCAATCATAGTATAGACAACTTATCTCTACTGCAACTGTTGTCAATTCATCTGTCTAACTAATCAAGTGAAAAACTCATTTCTGCCCGCTTTGATCATGGAATATCTTCACACCTCTTCTCACGTTGTCTGCCACCAACACACCACATATACACAAAGACCTGTTTTCATCTACTCCAGGCTGAGCAGAACGGCACACACCACGATGGCTTTGCAACAACAGATCAATCTATCTGTGTTATCAAGGGTGTATGAGGACGTCATCAATCAGAACTGGTTCGATACTAACCTACATGGCACTAATTGTGGTCAATATAGCCGCTGCCCAGATGAATGATCAACACGGACAGAATGAACAGACAAAATAGCCACAGTGCAGACTCATTGGAGAGAATTTTGAACTGGGAGAATCACTTTAGAACTGGCCGGGGTGGGAAGGGGAGTGGAGTTGGCATATAATATAAATTATTACCTCAGGGTGGCATTAAACATAACCAGGAAAATATTGATAATTTGTTCTCACCGGAGAAATATCACAACATTTGTGTAACTTGTCACCTGGTTGGTTGTTATGATGACCATCACCAACCTGTGACAGAGGTGCTAGGTTTGAAAGATACAGAAGTTATTTGAATAGACAATGATTCAGTATTTTGAGATAGTCCCTTAGTATGTTAACAACAATCTAACAATGGTTTTTTAGGTCTTAAAATTAACATTTCCAATGAATTATTACTTCATATGTAAGATGAAGGGAGCAAGAGGTTTGAAAGATACAAAATTATTTGAATAGACAATGATTCAGCATTTTGAGATAGTGTGTTAGCATGTGAGTGACCGGGCCACACTCGATAGGTTTGCTTGCTGGATTACACATGTGTGCATGCAGCAAATGCACACAATTAATGACTGGCATCAAACGTCACCCATCATGATTAAGATGAACATCCCAATATGCTATCATGATTCCACGATTGATGACCTAAAGTCAAATGGCTGGACCACGCTGCTAATTATCACCCCTGAACAGAAATCTACATAATGGGAACATTCGCTGTTTGCAATTACACGATAAGGATTGGCAGCTAACATTTAACAATTTCATGTTCGCTATTTCTTTATTTGTTTTATTTTATCATTTTTGTACAAATTATTTTAATATAAAAAATGTTAAAGGATTGGTAGAAATGAATGATTATCATTTTACAAATTCATATACAATTCATTTTTAATACCATTTTTTTTTTACAACTACGAAATAAATGTTAGAATAACACAAAAAAGTAGTAAATGTCAAAATATAACAAAGTAGTATCTAGAAAATATAAAAATAGTATCTTTTTAGCTAAAAGAAATGGAACATATTAAATCAATGGAATACTTGGCTTCCAGCTAACATAAATTACATTAAAAAATGTCATTGACGTGCAAGAAACTTTATTAAATAAATTTTGTATTCTGATCGAATTAGACCTTATCGATGGCCCAACAAAATGGCCGCTCCAACACGGTGGTGCGAAGGACAAACCAAGAGGTAAATTATTAAGGAAAGGATCATGGGCATTAAATAAGAAGCAATTTATCAATATTAATGAAGGAGGCTGAAGAAGAATGAAGGTCTGACCCGGGGCAGTGGGCTCTACAACCGAGGCAGCCGATTGGCCCAAGTCAACTCAACCAGTTGAAAAACAGAATGCTGATCTGGCCAAATCTGCTACGCCAACTTGTTGAAAGAATCAGTGATCCAGATGATGTCACAGAGGAGAACTTGCAACCAAGCTTGATTAAGTTTACCTAGAGTTGCCTTGGATATGAGGATGCAAATCATGTTAGTGGGCAAGAGCTGAGGAATCAATTGCAGAACGCTAATCTAGTTAAAGACTGAGCCGTTTAGATAGACTTACAGCTGACCATGTATCCGGACTTTGTTCACACCAATCACAGGCTCCGCAGTAAACTCGGGGCATAAGTAATGCCACTTGGGTATTGCACGCCGACATTCTTTTTCATTAATGTCAGCCTGGCGCATAACACTACTTTATTGTGCATATTATACATATTCTTCATTTCCATACAACAAAATCAGTCCCATCAAAAGTTCAGATAGATAAACTAAACATAAAATGCTGGGAAGATTTACAGTTTTTGGAAGTAAAGGTTTATGATGTGTTTCTAGAGAAAATATTGAGAAAAATTAATATGCTATAGCAATAAATCTTCATACTGATAAGATAAAGTTTGTTTAGCGACACCAATGGAACACAGTTATTGGATATCAAACGCAGTTATATGGACATTTGATCACAGAAAAACTGCTTCTTCAAATATCAGCAAGGGATCTTTTATGTGCACTTTCCCACAGACAAGAGAGCACATACCACGGCCTTTGATAGACTAGTGGATCACTGGTTTGAACGGGAAATAACAGAATGGCTCCACTGAGAAGGATCGATCCGTCAACCTATCGAACCTCAGGTGGTCACTCTACTGCTGAGCTACACACCGCTCCTTCTTTGTACTGTAACAAAGGAATTAAGTGGATGGTGTTCCTTGACCATTTAATATAATTGTAGCTCCAATCGTGAAATACAATAGACCATTTTGAATCCATAAAATTATATAGTCCCACACATGATTGTTTTAAAATTTCAAACATTAAAAGGTAAAAATTAAACATGTTAAAATGTTAGGAAAAAAAAAAAGAAAAAAAAAGAAAACAACTTTAGGATGAAAGAACTAAATAAATTGTGTGAACCTGTAAATTAATAAAGAACAAGAAACTTGCTGAAGACAACTTACTAAAAATAATCCATTTATATACCAAAACACTAATTGGCAACAAGGTGATTAATAAAGAAAAAACCTCACTGGAAACAATTCAGTTTACAAACCAAAAAACTTTCTAAACATAATCTATTTACATGTACCAAAACACTCCATGAAAAGAAGCATTCTATAAATCAAAGCAGTTGCTGGAAACAAGCCAGTTTATAAATCAAGAAACTCTCTGAAAAAAATTCAACTTATAAACCAAAACATCAAAAAACTCACTGGAAACAAGTCTGGTTTATAATCCCAAAAAAACTGGCTTAAACAAGACAGTTCACAAACAAGCTCACCGCAAAAGTAGACCCAATGGTTTTCCGTTTCAAAAAAAGCTATTTTCCGTTTCATGTTTTAGCAAATTCCGTTTCATTTCCGTTT
>JAULBR010110713.1:0-10311 GCA_032355825.1 Melanodrymia aurantiaca | reverse complement strand
TAGACACAGATCATGTGACATACCTTGTGATATCGAAAGTTTAATAATAGCTCCAGCAGATATACGTTATTTCCACTAAATTTTATTACATAAATTAAAAAAAATTTGACATAGAAAAGTTGAAAATGTGATCTAAAAAAACCCCCATATTTTTATCAACTATATGGAACCCTATTATATTCAATCTTTTTTGCGTTTAAACATATAATTGTTGACGATTTATGGTGACGGGACGATATATATATATCACAGTTGGCCGATTTTTTCCATTAATGACCATGTTTCAAAACGACCGTGCATTTTACATCCAAAAGCTGATGTGCTCCTATGGTGTCGTTAAACAAAACAACTTTAGCTGTAATCACAGGGCTCGAAACTTGTCCGAAACGTATGGTGGCCCAAACAAAAAATTTGGAAAAAACTTAGTGGCCCAAATTTGCTTTTGGTAGCCCAAATGAAAAATATTCATATTTCAGCTTTTAAGTAACCCATAATTTGTTTACATCTCTGTTGCTAAAACAGAACTTTGGTCGCATTTGGCGACTGGCCATTTCGAGTCCAGAATCATACAATAACATGACCCTTGTATTTTACAGAATCGCAGATGACCTGGCATCTCACAGCACTAAAGCATTAGACGATCCTGACCGCTACATGGCCAACCCGATTGGAGCGTTCTTGTTTATAAAGCGCTTTACACTAGACTGGGACCGAGATGTAGCGGCTATACTCACAGATAACCAGATGCAAAAAGGTAATACATATACAGTCAAACCTGCTTGAGCGGTCACCTGTATTAAGCAGCCACCTGTCTTAAAGGGTCACCTTAATATTCCACCAAATAATCAATTTTAGTGCATTAAAACCTGTATTAAGCAACCACCTGTCTTAAGAGGCCACTTTCTGCTACTCCTTAGGTGGCTGCTTAAGACAGGTTTGACTATATGAATTGAGCAGGATTTTTTACTTGCTTTTAACACGTCTGCTGGTCGAAGGATCGATCCTCCTCGGTGGACCCGTTGGGTTATGTCCCGTTCCAACCAGTGATCCATGTCTGGTCCATCAAGGGCTGTGGTGTGTGTTATCCTGTCTGTGTGAAAGTGTATGTAAACGCTCCCTTGGTATTATTCGATAGGAGTAGTGGCGGCAGCAGGTTTCCTCTGTGACCAAGTATCGATATAACCGTGTGTTTGACATCCAATAACAATCAATGTGGTCCAGTGGTATCGTTAAACAAACAAACTTTATCTTTACCTCTTAACAGGTAAGTAAAACATATCCAAAATGTGTAAGCCCATCTATAATATATATTTTTTTAAACTCATACTCCTGTTGCACAAGCCCCTTGCCCGTGAATAAGCCAACCCCCCTCTGACCTGCAAATGAATGGTCTTAGGCCCCTGGGCTTATTCCCGTAAAATACGGTAATAACAGCAATAGGTCTCTGAATGTATTGAAAATTAATCAGTTTTGGGAGAATGACCCTAAAGCCAATTTTACTGTATTACCCTGACATCTAGGTTTCTGGCAACAATAAATTATTTTGAACTCTGTTATAATTTGAGCATTAAATTGTGTTTTTAGCTCTTCTAAGTGAAGTAGAAAGTGCACGTCAAAGTCTTCCTAATTATGAAGATTTAGCCGGCGTTGCTGCAGCATTCATGAGACTGCAGGACACGTACAAACTGGACACGACACTTCTATCAGAGGGTGACATCAACGGACGGCACATGTCTGCATTGTCAGGTAGGCGGCCATGTTTGTAAATCCACTGAACTTCCAATATTAACTCACAGGCCAACCGGAGCATATTTTTAAGTGGTGGGGGTTTTGGGGAGGGTGAGGGCATTGATTATGATCATTATTAAGCAAGGCTTAAGTATGCTTGAATTTGGTGGTATATTTTTTAAACCATAAAACCTTAAACAACCTATTTTTTGGCCTTTATTGATAAAAGCAATTACAGAATAGTCTCTACTGGGTCGGTGCTTTTTGGTTTTTTATTATTAATATTATCAGTAAGGCTAAGTATGCTTGAATTTGATGTTATTTTTGTTAACCATAAAACCTTAAGCAAACTATTTTTTGGCCTTTATTGACAAAAGCAATTACAGAATAGTCACTACTGGGTCGGTGCTTTTTGGTATTATATTTTTAATATCAGTAAGACATCACTATAAATAAGTTTATGATCTACTGTCAGGATTAACTTGTGAATACATGTAGCACATTATACATGTGTATCATCATGTTAACTTTGTTTCCAGTTGCATGTTTTAGGTATGCATGAAATAACATGTTAGATGATTATACATACTACATGTCACTATGTATCTAAATACTGTTGCTAAAATCCTACCTGTGTCTTTTGTCCCTCTGATTTGATAATCCAGTCGAAATGGGCTCGAGTTCTAAGTTGTAAATAAGTTCAGTGTCATAATGAATATTTGTCACTGTATTTTTATTTTTAGAAAATTACAAAGCCTTAAAATAGTACAGTCTAAAAACTCTTTATCATTTGTATGGCTTAATTTTTCGCTAGGTATACACAATATACTCCATGTTACTTTTTTAGAATACTTAAGTCATAAGTGATTAGCTGCATGTTAAAGAATACAAGTCAACAGGCTCTAATTAACTACAGTCAAACCTGCTTGAGCAGCCACCTGTCTTAAATGTTCACCATAATCTCCCAAATCATCAATTTTAGTACATTATGACCTGTATTAAGCAGCCACCTGTCTTAAGAGGCCAATGTTTACTACTCCTTTAGGGGGCCGCTTAGGACAGGGTTCACTGTATATACATGTACAGTAAATATATGTACAGTGAAAACCCTCTAAACCGAACACACTTGGGACCAAGTAAAATGTTCGGAACACACTTGGGACCAAGTAAAATGTTCGGAACACACTTGGGACCAAGTAAAATGTTCGGTTTAGAGGGGTGTTCGGTTTACTGAGATTTAAATACAGTACATACGGCTGTTTGGGACTTTGAAATATGTTCGGTTTAGAGGGAATTCCAGTTGACTGAGGGTCCGGTTTAGAGGGGTGAAATCACTGTATTTCGAAAGCCTTGTTATGTTACGCTCCTGTATATAACTAACTGTTGTTTTTAACAAGTGTGCTCGCTCGATCTATCCAATCTGATCATCCCAGCATGTTGTTTCTCCCACCATCATCATCAGCATGATCCCCACATCCCCATTGTTGCTTTACTTACAGCCGAGTCATGCTTTGAGCTTGGCAGACTTTCGTACGTCGATGGCGACTATCGACACACTGTGATGTGGATGGAGAAAACTCTTGATAGTCTGCACAGAAACCAGTCGGATTATCTTAAGAAAAAAAGTGAAATTCTGGATTACATGGCATTTTCAGCGTATAAGGTTTGTTGCTTCCAATCCAAAATCTCAAATATATTTTGGTGAGTGGTGAGGGTTGGTTTTGCTTGGAAGTATTGATAAAACTAGAAATGTATTTGAACATTTACATAAAATAAAATTCTGGTTACTGTGGATTTAATTTTCTTTTACTCGCTTAAAGGGTTACTCGGGTAAAGACTTCCTACCGCTACATATGTTCAGTAATACCTTATTGACATTACTGCCGCATAACAACGATTATATTACTATTTTTGTACGATAGACCGGAGAAATATCGAGCATATGGTATATAGTAGGCCGCATCCATTATGTCACAAACGCACCGTCGCACTGGTCGGTTACATGTATACTACTTTGAGGAATGTCATGAATCACGAGAGGTCTTGGGCGGTCACTTGTATATTAAAACAACCCATTGACAGCAGCTGAGTATATGAGCGGTCAAACGCGTTTATATCTAGATGTTACAACAACGGACGGTTTTGCAAACAGAATGAGTATATATACAAGTTCCTATATAAAAATTAAGAATTATTAGCTGTATGGAATCGGAATCGGAATAAAAATGTACATGTCTATATCCAATTAAGGTTCAAGCACCTATCTGTATGGTCCCAAACTCATTGATAATGTAGAGCCTGGTGATCTCGCCCGTGGTATGAATACTTGTTGTGCCTGTTTGTGATGTCACTTCAGCGTGAACGACAACTCTATTAGGGACCACATGGATTCCTCCAGCGACCAGAAAACCACAACCCATTTTTTAAAAATATTACGGGAACACCTAATTTGTGTTATTTGAACTATATATTGGTAATGATACTTTAGGTATATATCTTTCCAATTAATAAACCTTATTTTACGTACTATTACCACTTTAACCTGCTGCCGCAATGCCTTAAACCAGGTGAAGTATTGTTAGAAAAGAATTAATAGTGACATTAATTATTTAAAACATACATCCGTATATGTTACTTACACGATAAATTTACTGATAGTATTACTTATGTGTTTGTTTTGCATGTGTATTCAATAATTAATACCATATACCATGATTATGTTAGACAAGTTTTTACAAATACATGTATTTGTAAACATGGGTAGTACAGGTCTACATATGTTTATTGTTAGATGTTGGCATTGGGGTAAAATGTACAACAGTTACATTGGCATATTTAGTACTTTACTCTAATTTTCGAAACACGTCGCCCCTTCCCAACTAACAAGAACCAACTATTATTTAACAATAACAGTTACTAAACTCCAACAATAGTTTTAGGCTTTATTCAGAGATATTTCAACAAATCCTACAGGCATACTGTGCAGCATAATTATCATTTCTATGAAATGATAACACTACTTCATTTCTTTTTGATGACGACTAGGTATATAATATCATTACTGAACTACGACCGAAGCAGCTCATTTCAATGCAAATTAATTTATCAAACCATTTTTTTAAAAACAGCGAGTCGTTAGTGACACGTCCAAAATGAAAGTGGGTGTCACAGGTCCCCTAAAACGTGTCAACACACGTGATTTATGCGTCATGGTAAACCCTGTGTAACATGTACATTTAATACGTAAATATTTTTTCCGAGTAACTGCGAAAAATGTCTTTAATTTGACAAACTTCTGGATGTAATGTTAAGTCAAACCTGCTTGAGTGGTCACCTGTATTAAGCAGCCACCTGTCTTAAAGGGTCACCATAATATTCCACCAAATCATCAATTTTAGTGCATTATGACCTGTATTAAGCAGCCACATGTCTTAAGAGGCCACTTATATTTACTCCCTTAGGTGGCTGCTTAAGACAGGTTTGACTGTAGTGTTGACACTGTGAAAAAAATATCATAAATGAACAAATTGTTTTTAGTCAATTTGGCACTCACCTAAAACACACCAAGCATGTGTGGAGGTGAGGGAGAGCAATTGCTCACCTTTTCTCGCATGAATATATTTTATTAAAAATGTACAAAACAGATCAGATTTAGAGTTTAGTTGATCTGAATTTCAATCTCCACATTGAGGATATTAATACTCTTGTCATGTAATGTATGTATCTTAAATCTTTCATACACTGCCGTACACGGAGGAGATAATTGTGAAGTTAATTGCCGTGAATTCTAGTGATGCAGTTAACGAAGCGTTGCCAAAGGCAGTTGTGAATATCGCCCCTCGACTTGCCCTCCACGTCCACGGAATGGAATGTGTGCTGCAGCATTAATGCACAAGCAATCACCAATGCTTATTTCATTTCTACACAGTATGGCGGGGCTTAGGAATGGGGGGAGATCCTCCAAGGAATAAATTGTCAAGTGTACAAATCAATATCGGTTCATGATTTGAATGTCATTTACATGTGGTTGTAGGCTTCTTTCCCATTTAGCTGAGTGCTCGTGAGTTTTTATGTCATCCATCAGGTATACAGTAAGATGTACGTATATGGACATGACTTTCAGATTGCTTATCTGTTTTGTGTTTTGGTACATATATGTAAGTGACAAATTCCTTTTAAGTCGAATTATACTTCATTTTGTTGATAGTTTTTTTTCATAATCTTGCCTCAAAACAAACATCAATTGATGTACATGTATAGTAACAGTATGTTATAGTAACAGTATGTTAGTTAGTTAGTTATAACTTATTTACGTGATTAGATCCAATTAAGGTTCAAGCATGTCTGCCATAGTCACACAGTCCAGCTGCCTCGACTGTCTGCCCACGACAGAAGTTAGTATGAGAGCAAACCCGCTACTCCAAATTGATAAGTAGCAAGGGATTTTTCATTTGCACTTTCCCACTGACAGGTTAGCACATTACACAGACTTTGTTAAACCAGTTGTGGACACTGGTCGGTATAAGTACCCATTAAATCATGCTGAGCACTCACTCTGGGTTGGAGTCGGAATGTGAGATCCACAAGTGGGATTCGAACACTGTTCCTACCAGCCTGTAGTCCGTGGCATTAACCACTACACCACGGAGGCCGGTATGTTATAGTAAAATGGTGTTGACTAAGAACTCACTCGATGACCGGAGTTCTCAAGCATCAAAGTATTGATCTACTAAATGATTTGCGTATGAATCTAATTAATACCAGACTGCATAGCGTGACAGAGAAAAATCTAATTTACACGTAACCATTATCTCTATTATAACTGCAATAAGCAGCTATCATTATTCTAGTCACGCAGAGATTAGAGTTGAAAATATTAATATGTATATCAAGCGAAGTAGTGCTTCCTGTCCATCCATCCATCCATCCATCCATCCATCCATCTGTCTTATCTAATAAACAAGTCTGAACATCTTTATTGATTTTTGCATCTATTCATCTCAAATTTGTTAACAGGATTTTAAGAGCATGATTATTCGTATTGCATAGATCTTCAAACATTATTCTGTAGATAGTACATGCCATGCAAGAAGACTTGCTGTGTCCATCTATTTGTTTTATATGCATACATTTATTCGTAAATCCACATACATGGGTAAACAGCATCACAAAATGTTTCCAATAAGATTGACAAAACTAGCATCGATCAAAGAAACAAATAATTCTTGGTAACATACTCACAGAAGGGACACACACAGTATATAACAGAGACACATTTTGTTGCATCACACTTTCATTACATGTAATATATTGACCATTACGCCGGTCCAATTGGATTTCTATGTCAATAAATAGTAAACTGAGTTAATAGAAGCATGATTTAACACCAATGGATCATCATTATATTCTGTTGTAGAACTAGTTTAATCTGAATACAGCATCCAGACAGGTTTCTCATCACAACACAATAAAACAGATAAAGTTGGTTTGCTTAATGACACCACTGGAACACATTGATTATAAATCAGCGGTTATTAGATAAAAGATAAAGTTTGTTGGTTTAACAACACCACTGGAACACATCGATTATAAATCAGCAGTTATTGGATGTCACATGCATGGCTATATTGACACATGGTCACAGAGGAAACCCACTGCCACCACATAGTTACTCTTCTTCGAATAACAGAAAGGGATCTTTTATGTGCATTATCACACAGACAGGATAACATACACCACAGAGTTTGATCAACCAGTGGCTGGAATGGAAAATCGTCTATAAAACTGATTTGCGCTGTGGAGGATCGATTGAGCCATCCGGCCACAAGCAGACATTCTACCTCTAGACTACGTCCCGCCCTCTCACCACAACAAAACAAATTACTTCTTTCTCATTACCTGCTGAAGATAACGATCAATTATTGACCATCCTCAAGATGGAGCAATATCACGTTTTGTTAATCAACTATCTATAATACGTACGTAGCAAATGGCCCACATCATACATGTTGTGATGGCCCGGTCCATTATGACCAAATCCTGAGATCATTTGTTGACGTAACTGTGTATTTGAAATCAAACGGCCAATGATTATTAATTAAGGTTCTCCAGTGATGTCTTTAACAAACCGACTTTCAACTTTCATAGCGAAACGTGTGGTGATCGTGGTGTTAGCGTACAATAACGCATCTGTGAATAAATAATGTGTTTTGTATCCGAGATATATCTACAAACATAACCACAGAGGCAGTGTCATTATGCTATATTTATGTTCCGCAGTGTCGATCTGCAGGCAGGTGATACTGTTTTGATTGATTGCTGTTTCACTTCCCAGCATCATTCCTTGTGTTTCACATTTGTCATTTATAGGCAATTAATAAAGGCTAAAAGCTGGGAATCATTAGAGAGCAAGAGGTCCGAGGTTTTTTCTCTCATGTTATTAATATCCAAGCGCGCTGCTAGTTCAATGCTAATGATGCCCACAGGACATTGCATGGCGCCTAGTTGAACATAAACTATGTCATCATCTGAAACTCATCAATGCTTGTTTATAGCCATAAAGAAAATACCAAAATAAACACAATTACGTTCGTTTGTTTGTTTGTGACTGAATGACTTATAAAAATGTTATCATTTGATGTGTATTGTCACAGAACATGACATTTGCACATGCATAGACCAAACCTGGAAATTAAAACATGGACCAAAACTTGGCATTACGAACATCAATCAAGCCTTGACATTAGAACATTGACCATACTTTATAATGGTACAACATCACAGACCAAACCTTGACATTTAATTAGAACAACGACCATACCTTAACGTTATATGATAGACCAAACCTTGACATTAGAACATTGACCATACCTTATAATGCTACAACATCACAGACCAAACCTTGACATCTAATTAGAACAACGACCATACCTTAACGTTATATCATAGACCAAACCTTGACATTAGAACATTGACCAATCTTTGATATTGGAATTAAGAATATAGCTAGACCACTCTTTGGCATTAGAACATTGATAAAACATTGAAAGCTAAGAATCTATATAGACCAAACCTTGATATAAGCACATATACAAAACAGACATTAAAACCTTGATATTGATTTAGATCTTGGACAACATTTTGATAAAAGAAGTTAGTCAAAACCATGAATTACAACATACACAAAACTGAGACATTAGAACAGACAAAACTGTGACATTAAAACATGGACACATTAAAACAATTATAAAAACTGATTATGACATCATACAACCATTATTCTATAAGACTTGATCAAAAACCAATTGCATGCATTGAACCCAAACATTCTGTCACATGGCTTGATCTAAGACATTAAGATGTCATTCGAGTATCCGCCCATTCTGCATACAACTAGCTCAAAGATCTATTACAACAGCGTGGAAGTACCAACCATTTGCACATAAAGACAGAAATACAAATAAAGACATGTCATTATGTGCATCTTAAGTGTGTAAAATCTATATACTTGGCACCACCATGGCCATTTAATTACATGAAGAGGAATCAATTGTTATTATGATAGGTAACCTAGCTACAACAATGTACACAACATCATTAAATGAAGACCATGAAAGGACATGCATTACAATGTACAATCGTTAAATGTTTAATCTCAATACATCCTATTAAAAGCTGCATTACCTTTCTCCATCAACATTCTCATACATGATTCAAAACTAACAATAGGAATACAGTTATAATCATAGTAAACATCAACAACAAAGCAACGTACCGCACTACACAAATAATATAATCAAAATATTTATTGACGATGAATCTTCCTATTCTGTCGTCTGACGTCAAATTGAATGAACTTCTAACAGTCAATAAGTCAGGAATCTTGAAAGGCTTTTATGAAAAGTACTAGAAAGGAATCTGATAATTAATCCTGCGTTCAGATGTCTGCGACTGATTGAATACAGTAAGTAGCTTACACTTGAGATGCTGTATGCCAACAAGGCACGTGGACGAGATAAGCAGGTTTGTCAGCAACCTAATGGGAGTACACATTAAGACGAATTAATTCAATTATGCACATTTGTTCACGGTCGTTCAGCTTTTAATAAGTGAAGAAACTCGCAATGCATTTAAGTAAATTTGAAATGAGTGATCATCGTGACAGTTGATATTTGTGATAACAATATATTATACATGTAGGTACAAACAAGACAAAAATTGTGCATAGTATACATGTACATGTATGATGGTGACACCCAATAGCAGATGGGGTTTTTTCATGCTGGGGTGTCATTAAATTATCATTCCTTTGCATCATGATGGTCTTAGTGTGAGCTAATATAATTGTTCATCGTATTTGTTGAGAGTAGATACTAGATGAAGTATTGTCCATTGTAATTGTTGAGAGTAGATACTAGATGAAGTATTGTCCATTGTATTTGTTGAGAGTAGATACTAGATGAAGCATTGTCCATTGTATTTGTTGAGAGTAGATACTAGATGAAGTATTGTCCATTGTATTTGTTGAGAGTAGATACTAGATGAAGTATTGTCCATTGTATTTGTTGAGAGTAGATACTAGAT
>JAULBR010110702.1:0-10312 GCA_032355825.1 Melanodrymia aurantiaca | reverse complement strand
AATTTGGCGAAAAAAATAGGACATTTTTGGTATTTTCAAAAATGTTTTCCTTTTTTCTCTACGTTAAATGAAACTAATGTTATCTACTAAAAAACATACTACAAATGTCGTGATGAGGACTATAGTGTTTGGAATATAAAATTATTCAGTTCATCTACATGAACGCAAAGGAAATTTAATTATTTAAGGTTTGACCGTACTAATTTATGAGTTTATGCACAGGCACTTGATGCATACCAGTTGTGGCGACATTGGATGGGATAATAAAAAATAAAGTTAGTTTAAAAACATATTATAGGCAAATTGAAGTATAAAAAATAATTTTTTTGTTTTTGTTTATGTTAATTTAAACGCATTTACTCAGTGTGCATCGTTAGCTATACTCACCCATTATGCAAGTCTACCTAACGTACGTAAATATAGCGTCTATAAATACAACGCTATGCATATTGAGTGCATAGAAACGCAACTATTCTACTTTACTTGTAAATATAGACAACCGCGAAAACATGAAATTGATAGATATTTGCGAGCAGTATTGGCCAACGGATTAGGTTAGTTGTGCTTGCAAATTATATAATTATACCTAGTATTTGTAAATACAGCTTTTATAAATACAAAGGTAAGTATATTGAGAATAGCAAGGCAACTATTCTATTTTACTCGTAAATATAGACAACAGAAAACTTGAAATTGATAGATATTTGCGAGCAATATCGTTCTACGGGTTAAGTTATATTGATCATTACACAACCATATACACTAAAACAGTGACTGTCACTTACTTACTCAAAGTTTGTAGAGAATGTTGACGCAGGTTGTAAAACGCTGCATTGTGTATATTATGGCATTTATAGTTGAACAAACAAACTTTATCTTTTATACTCGCTTTGTGGCATGAATAATTGCACCATTGCTGTTTCTAAACCATTTTTGTACTTTTTTTTATGTCAGTTAAGATGTTTATCAAAAGCTAACCATTTGAAGCAAGATGTTTTGAAGATTTTTGCGCTAGCTACTGTTAAATTGTCCAAAACTGCTATCTGTGCACATCAGCCGTGAAGCTCGAACGCTTTACCTTGAGTCCGAGTGGGCGGAACGAAGTTTGTAATGGGCGGAGCTGAAATTCCAAAGGCGGTGCCCTTAGGGAGGAATATGTAATCCACCCGCCTTGTTAGATACGCCCACTCGCTTTAAAGTTATCCGCCAAATCGCTGGGAATGCCGAAGGGAGCAGTCGGATTTCGCTTTTAGGTTGTAAATCGACATTAAACGTGCTGTGAGATCAGTAACACATGAGCAATAGCTAGCTAGTCCAGTTATAAAGCTAAACATTATTGCTCATGTATTTATTTTAGCTATAAAATTGGTGTTTGCTGATTTTACATCTAGCGTTGAAAAAAACGCCAACTCGCTCAATTAAAATCTATGTTTAACAAACACTCAAGTCTAATCTACGTGTATATAATTATTATTAAAACGCAATCTAATAATTAGTTTAATACGTTACGACTAATATCCACACATTAAACAACAAAGCTCGGGTCCGTATATTTTCAAGATTCAAGATGTATTCAACAACACTCGGACACATTACAATGTGTAACAAGAGGACATAATGACAGTGCAAAATATAACATTATAACACACATGACAAGGACAAACAATAATATTAACACATAATACATGATTCACAAAGAGGACAGGGTACACGACAGTGAAGATACAATAGTAAAAAAACCAAAAACATTGTTTTGAAACAAATTGGCTAGTTTTATAATTGAATTGATTGAAAACCTATTGTATTGCTTTTAACAAATGGATTAGGCACAAGTTTTACAACTGACTAGGCTAGTTTTATTTTGGAATAAAATTAACGATTTGAATGATAAATCTTCGTTAGCAGATCCTTTCCGTCAATATATATTTCGGGTTCTGCCTGGGTTGTATTATCCGCGTTGATTAAAATCTCGACTGTCGCATTCTCGTCGATTTCAGATGAAATGTACATTTCATGTAATGTATTGCTCTTCAGCTGTTGCTTGTGAAATGTACACCATAGAGATAGAAAAAACACTCACGACAGCTGCTGGCGGGCACCTTCGGTGATTAGTTTGTTAATAAATATGTCTTTTATCGCGCACATTAAAATTGGCGGGGCTGAATGTAACGTGCGCGTGGGTTTGCAATAATCTCGAGAGACAAATCTTATGTTCGCTTTATTGGGAAATGAATACTGAAACAGGTATATGAGAGATAGACAGTTATTAAACTGACGAAGTTTTTTGTTTATATCACTTTAGTATAAGGATTTCCTTTTATTTATTTATTTACTAATTTATTTGTTATAGTTAGGTGATATTGTACGCATACATTACATATATTATATTGATAAACACATATTTGATTGCATGTAATATACAAAAGGATTTGGTACAAGTAGTACAACTTACGAGGCCCTTTCATAATCGTATAATAATAACAATATCGGCGACTACAATCATTATTATCAAGAATATAAAACGTTCAAAACAAGGTGGATACATAGAAAAACAATCAAAATAAATATAGTAAGTGTGAATGAAAGTGGAAGAGGAAAAAATACAAAAGAAATAAAAATAATTTATGTTCGCTACAGACGATGACTTTGCTAACACGTGCCCGATAGAAAGATATATACAATGTACAATGTCATGTACACGTGTGTATATATAGTAAAAAAATATCACAAGATTTATTTATTTATTTATTTATTTACTTATTTAAATTAATAATTATTTGTTTGGGGACATACATATTATTAAATATAAGATCATATGGTAAATGTAACACTGAACGGACAATAAAAGAATAGAATGTATTTTAATACATCAGTAGACGCACACCAAAAAAAGTATATAATATTATGTATTGTAATAGACGAGCAGATGCACACCAATGCCGTTGATATTGGATACTAAACACACCTCTACAGCTGCTTGAGATAACACATCATATGTCGGAACGTATAACATGTTATTCATCAAGAAAAAAAACCTACTAGAAGGGCGTCTCAAGTTGGTCTTTTTACCATTGGCGTTTAACTTATAGTCACGTGATAAAATGTGTAATTGGTACATTTTCAACAGACGAACATGCTATTTTGATAGCAATACACATTCGCTATATTTATTATATAGATATAATTGTAAAAACAGTTCATACAAATGCGAAAAGAAACGTGTTTTAAGACAGAAATAGATCAGCGCTGAACATTAATGTGACGTCACAGCCTGAGATCAAAGTAACCAATGAATGTGCGTGTGCGTGTACCGCACACGTATTGTTTAACATAAATGATCCATAGGATACATATGTACATGTATTATAATTACATAAGTTGTTTTTAATTAAATTATATTAAATTGAACCATAAATACACGTATACATATTTTTAATCTTAATTCCTCTAATTCGATCACGCAATTTTTAATACTTAATGAATTTTAGAACTTATTTTCGTAAATTAGCAAAATTATTACATTTTTTTAAGTCAATTAGTGAGTTGCATTTAAAAAAAAGTTATAGTTTATTTTCTACAATGATTCTGTCTGACTGCGGGTGATCTCAACCGATGTATGATGGAACATTTACGACATTTTACATTCACAAACTGCAAATGACAATAAAACTTATTCAAACGACATAACATGATGATAGTGAAAGACACGACGGTTCCAGATGATGACATCCCACCAGGTGGACGGTTTGCTTGTTAGACCCGGCCATTCAGCGCCTTATATTCATCTCATGCCGGTCCGCCACGCAATAATATATATCCTGAAGCGAGACATGCAGTTTGTGAGTGATTGTGTAACAGTCTTTCGTTCAGCGCGCCCTCTAATACAGCCGCCAGTATTCTTATTTATTTATTTATTCAATATTTGTCGTTATTTTTTAAAGTGACTTTTTTATTATTATTATTATTATTAATTTAAGCTTGCGAGCGTGTTTTAATAATTACTCATCTAAGTGTACATGACTATAATTATTGTGATAGCAATATTTATTGTGACAATAGAACGGTATATTATATTAATGATATAATGATATAATCAACAACATTGTCTATTCGTGATAACAATATATTATGTTTCACTCTTTATAATTATTATTAAAGCGCTGATTCGAATATACTTTATTCGCCGTAAACAAACAGTTTATAGGCATTACATTCAGACATTTATAATTATATACATGTATACATATTAAAAACTTCATAATTATCATATAATATAAACATATAAGTATATACAAAAAGTGGGGAGTGATATAATGACAGATAGACTAAAACATAATACTGGTTCACATGTTATCACTTCTCTGAGAGGTGGCTGCTAATAAATATTTACATAAACGCATGAAATTTAATACTCCATGCGTTATACTCTGTGTCTGTTTTCCACACACAAACTCGACAATAAACTGTCTGGATTATATTCATTAAGACAATACACAGTAAGTGTAGAATAATAATTTAGTATGCAGATTATCTCTATGCTTCCTTGTTTGCCATGATAATTATATTCTATGAAGTTGGATTGAAATACAGATGTTGCCGCAATCTCTGCGCATGTGTATATTTGAATCTCACCTTGTGGGATAACACAATTTAATCACAAATTAATCTAGTTATTTATGTATTTAAATATACACAAACTATTCCTGTTGTATTTTCTTTTGCTTCAAACCTATTTTTGAAAGTATTTACAACAGAGATAAACACAGAAGTGTTTTTATGTTAAAAAAAATACTAGTATTTTAAAAAAGTATTTTTTATTTTTTTGGTTCAAAATGGCTAAATGTCAAAAGTATTTTATAATAATTATTTATAACAAAGAAAATAAAAACAATAAATCATTTTATTAACTAACACTAGAATGATTTATTGTTTGTTTAATTAAAAAAAGAAGAATGTTAAATAAATTAAAAACTTATAAAAAAGAATGATTTACATGGAATGGAGATTAAATATGAGATTATAGACGTGGATGATATTAAAGAAGATTAAACACGAGATTAAACCCGAGATTACAGACGTAGAGAATATCAAAGAGCTACCTTGCATTATCAACGTTAAGTCCCAAATGAAATAAAATTCAATTTCGCGAGCTTTAACAAATAACTTAAACTAAATAATACACTGTAGCGAGTTTAATATTCTGTTTATTACCCAGCTTATACTTTTATTACGATACTTTTAAAATTAATTTCAAGAGGGATGTAAATAATATATGGTTACGAATTTAATATTGTATTTATTACTCTACTTATACCTTTTTTTATTGTGATACGTCTCATGTTAATTTCAAGTCGATCTAACGCTGCAAATAACTACTATGTTTGGCAATGTTATAGCAATCCAATCAGTTGAAATACTAACACCAATTTTGTGATATTGTTCAGTGAGAAAATATGATAAACATTCCCCCAGATGTGTTCCGTCTGAGATAGTAATAATTTCTACCTCACCACCACAACTGTCAGTGGCTGTAATTTCTTATAACTTATTGTTCTCAATGTTAAACATACAAACATGTAATGGCCGTGTAAGTATACGTAGGGTCATTAAAGCGCGCACAATGTTCGACGCAATATTGACGAAATCGCGCAAAAAAAAACCAACCCCTAAGTTGCTTAATTTTGGTAAAATAATTCATGCAGACAAAATGTTCACAAATGTTTCTTTTACGCTGAGATTGAAAAAAGAGGCAATAAAAACCTGGGAAGGGATTAATCTCAAACCCAGTGAACCGTGTATTATTCCCGCCATCCCTGGGGTCACGTGCGGACTGCTCGCGCGCTCCTACACCCTGGAATCCATTTCGCCAGGGACGGACTTTGATTACTTCGCCATTTCGACTGTCTGTTAATTTCCTCCGCGTTTGTCTCCTGGTTTCTACAGCACATATTGACTCCCGTATAAACCCCACTCCATCCTCCCCCTTCCTCCCCCCTTACACCAGTTCTCCATCCCATCAGTCGACGGAGACGGCGAAAGAAAATAATGCAATTTTTCAGTTCACTAGTCCGGGACATAGACTCGCGGAGTTCGCGAAATGAACATCATATTCTACGATGGACCTCTCTCGGAATTACCCAGAGCTACAAACTACGGTAGAATAAACCTAATTAAAGCGAATAAAAGTTTATTAATGATTTCTGCATGCTAATTATTTCGTCAAATGAAAGTTTGCCAAGCATTGCGACCAATAACTCCGTTCGCTCGCCACATCGACATGAGTTGAAGAATGAAATGAAATGGAAAAATAGATTGATTCGACTCAATTTCCAGTCATTCATTGCCGCGCTTCGCCCGCCTTCCTCGTGTGTTGATACATTTCACACCAACACGTTATGGAAATGTGCCGCTCAATCGCGATTCCTTTACTCGCTTTCTTGCTCATTTTGTTCCATCAATGTGTATTGTGCTCGTTTTATTCCATGTCTATTGTACTCGTTTTATTCCATCAATGTACATATATATTGTACTCGTTTTATTCCCCGTGCGTTGTACTCGTTTTATTCCCCGTGTGTTGTACTCGTTTTATTCCGTGTGTCTTGTACTCGTTTTATTCCATCAATGTATATTTCCCGTGTGTAGTACTCGTTTTATTCCACGTGTGTTGAACTCGTTTTATTCCCCGTGTATTGTTTGTAGTGGTTCCATTGCATCAAAGGAGTGTTATTCCTTTCAATAATTAATGTTTTACTGATGCAAAACACAAATAAAACTAATGATATCATAATACGTATACTCGTGTGTTTCGTCTATCAACAGTTCTCATCTCCTTATACAGATAAAAGATCACCTGCTGTTTTATTAATACATGTACTATGCTATTAGTGTGAAACATGCACTAACAGCCTTCATAACTAGAATGTTTCTTACAATACAATGTCATCTGGAATTGAAACAGAGCAATTTCATTAAATTACATGTTAATCTACATGTACTAATAATTTACATACACATGTACATTGTACATGTACTAATAATTTACATATATATACATAATACATGTAGATATTACATAGGTAGGAAATATAGAAACAATACAGCACTGAATAATATATTCAATATGCTTCAATATTGGAATATTTCCAATTTGACATCAGTAGTTATATATTTCAACCGATTTCAACACAGGTCCTGTCTCGTGTATAACTGTTGTGAACACGTGTAACACATTGCATGTCTTTCTGTTCCCTTAGTCCGATATTGATTAATAAATAGAAACATCCGCACGGGGAACTTGAAGTCGTGGGATCAATCCTGTTAGGTCTCTGAGTCAGTTGATATCTGTGGTGTGTCTAATATATTCTAATATTGTAAACCCATCATGTACTGCAACCACTCTAAAAAGCATAATTCAAATGAACCAGCTACCCATCTACAGTATACCACAGTATACCACGCTGGACCAGTGAAAAGATCTATGTGCTGTGTAATAGATTCTTAATATTCTAAACCCATCATGTACTGTAACATCGGTAGTTATCAAGACTTAAGTCTAAGAAAAAACTTAAGTCTCTACGATTGTGACTTAAGTTCTGAGAAAAAAACAACCCCTAGACATAAGTTTTGGTCGTTTTTGACTTAAGTCTTAAGTTTCCTCCTAATGTGTCTTAATTAAGCAGGTTTCTTCTGTGACCAATATTGGGTATACATGTAACCATGCACTTGTCATGCATATATTATATGCAACAACTGCTGATTGATAATCAATGTGTTCCAGTGACGTCGTTAAAGAAACAAACTCTATCTTTTGGTTGGAATTTGCCTCAGTTGAGTTCACTATATAATGTAAATCACTCATGGGATTTCGACTGGCAGCTTGAATTCTCCGCTACTTTCTTGGAGCAGCTGGACTTCATGATCATGCATATTCCTTATGTATAGATCTCCGTGCAAACAGGAAGACTTCTGTCCAAACACTCGATCTGGTGGAACCATGCCAGCCTGTCAATAGGTGAACTCTGTTAATTAGTGCCACATATTATTCAATAATTCAACTGGCTGATATGGACTGCAGTTCTGTTATGGTAGTCTTAGACAAAATCTGAATATTTTAACTGTCAAGGGCTGTAGAACAAGGGGCTGTGGAGCCACAGAGGCCATGACCACCACCCCAACCCACCATCACGACCATCTTCAGGCTGCAAAATGACCGGGTTCGCATCGCAAAAAGCGATGCAAAACCTTGCGATAGCAATGCAAAATCTTGTGATCACGATGCAATATTTTAACTCATTTTACAAAAGTGCTAATCAAAATCCAGTAGTTGCTTTTCCATTCTCCATTCAGAAGGAAAAACTGCTAATCACAATTTTAAAACAAATTGCACCCTGATCTTCCACGTTCACTTGGTCCCCTCACAATTTAACATTGTCCGCAGCTCCTGTTCTTGTCGTATGCGGGCGCAGATACAGGGTGTGTGCCGGGGGTGCACACCCCCACCAACCTTGTCGAGTCCCAAGTTCCCTTTTTTAAGAAATATTTGTTTAAAAACCAATGTAAACATATCGGTTATTGCTGGAAAACGCGCATGAGGGGTCCTAAAAATTGCCTTTCATGGTCCCGGTAACTATATTTATTTATGTGCCCTTTTGTTCCAGCACCCTGGAGCCTCTTTACCAAATTCCTACATCCGCCCCTGCGTATGACACAAACTATCTTAAAACTCGGGAGTGTGCCTTTAAGGAAAATATGTATTACGTACAGCTGATACACTAGCTACACTGAAAACTAAATCAAAGCTTGTTGTAACAAGTAACAGAAATTTAAATAAAGTAATATAATAAATATCTCTACTTCTAAATACAAGTATGCATTTCTAAATTATGGATTGTAGACTGTATGTTGTGTATCGAGTACTTATATGGTGTTTTACCTACCAGCTGTTACAAGCACAATTTTCAATACAATTACAAACTCACATGCATGCAGCTGACACACGGTCTATTGGTAAATGTACATCACTCCTCGTGAATGTATATATACATGTATGTTTGTATCACTTGTCAAATAATTCTTTCTTATTGCCAGTACGGTAATAACGATGAAAGAAATACTTCAAAGTTAAGCATTTAAAAAGTCACTATATTTTTTTTATTTTAAGTGCAGTCATATTCATCTTGTTCAGACCTGTCAACCTCAAACTCTGGCATAAAAGTAGATGGGGACCCCAAAAACATGAGATTAGACCAAAAAACAGGATATTAGACCCAAAAAACATGAGATTGGATAAAAAAACAGTAGATTAGACCAAAAAACAGGAGATTAGATCAAAAACCAGGATATTAGACCCAAAAAAATTAGATTAGATGAAAAAACAGGAGATGCATATTACAAAATATATAAACACTTAAAACATTGTGACAAAGTGTATGTTTTGTCTACATAATAATGACAACAAATGTGACATGAGAATAAAACATCATTAATTTTTATAACTTCTTATATTCCACAATAATTCTTTCTTCGACAAACAATGATTAAAAAACTATACCATTAGAACACTTCAGCTGATTACAAATAATGATGTCGGAAACCGATATCGGCCCAAAATAGGCAAATGAAAAACTCACCCTCGGTTGGAGTCAGTACTGGGATTAAAAATCCCATATGCTATGAATGGGATTCGAACCCAGTACCCACCAACCTGAAGCCCAAAGCATTAACCACTACACCACGGAGGTCGGTATCCTTACTTAAAATAGAACTAATAATTTCATAACTGTACATACATGATTTCCACAACAGGTGACCAAACTTTTTGCCGATTTTATTCAACAGAAAGACTTGTTTGATATCTCTATGATTTATATACATGTAACTCTAAAATAATAAAATAGAATAAAAGCATTCTTCTTAGCACCTTGATGTACAAAATGTACATGTAAATTCATGCAAACATGTAGACTAAATGATAATCACATGCACATTAACAGCTGCTCACTAATAACATCCACTTTAAAACATGGATTTATGTTTACAGTCACACCTGCTCATTAGCTTATGATTACATCTATACAAACATATTTATTTATGATTATACATTGACAGTGCAACACATGGATGTAGAATTACCTCCCATCTATAGATTTCTGACCCACCCTCTCGATCCTTACCTCATTCACACTCACACAACGTAAAAAGATAAAGTGTGTGCATTTAACAACACCACTGGAACATATTCAGTGTTCTAGCCAGGATTTCAAAAGGGCAGGGTGCTAACATATCAGTAGGGCACATTTATCGCGGTACTCAC
>JAULBR010110691.1:0-10312 GCA_032355825.1 Melanodrymia aurantiaca | reverse complement strand
TAATAAATGGTTATTTTCATACCAAATCTGTCTTGATTTAATCACTCGAAATCATACTCCAATTTAAGAATGACTCAAATACTTTGAGCAAGTGAATTTTAAAGCATGGCCAGTGCATTTTAAAATCCACTGTCTTTTAGAAAAAATTTAGAAAGAATTCTAGAAGCCCATAAATCTACGTGTACGGTAGTATGTACTGGTAACCTACAACTTCTGCGGATGTCTGTCATCAAGAACAAATGGACCAACAACCACAGCTGATAAGTCCTCAAACTGTAATAATGTTTTTGTGAGCCAGATGGGTTGCGATGACATTATCCTGTATAAATTTCAGTTGGCAGAAGCATGTTATGGTAGCTTGTTTTAACCCTTCAAATAACATGAAGCATGCAATTGGCCTTTTGTATGTGTGATCAGTCCTTCTAATCAAAGGCCATTTACAGTCTGGTTGTATATTCTTCTCACTTTTATAAATTGTTAAATTTATAGATCTTTTTCCATTAAATATTAACTTATGATGTTCTGATATACAGAGTTCAATGCAAAACGATTGTTTAGATTGCAGGTGTTTGTTATCACGATGGAAAATATCAAGTTAACTGACTAAAATCTCTCATGACATACATACATGTATTGAAATTTAAATGGCGTGTTATATTGGATTTAAATAATATTATAATTATAATACATTATGAAGTTAACTGTATTTTTTTTATCGATAATTTAAATGAACTTTTTTAATACATTGTAAAGGTGGTTTGCCATTTTCAACATCTTGGAATCATAGCTTGTTCTTAGGTTCCCTAGAGATGGTCATTAAATTGTGTCGCTATGCACACTTATCATCTTTAAAACTTTAGGTTCGCATGGTTTTTCAAGACTTGGTTGTGTAACCGGAACCACATATTATTTTGTTGGGGCTAATCATTTAACAAATGTGTGCAATTATCTGGATAAACAAGGACAGTGTTTTCTCTTCTGCTATCATATAAACCTTCATATAACTCGCTTTATCAATGTTATTGTCACGTGATCATTCTTTTCACGCAGAAATAATGAGTGAGAGTCTTTAACATCAGGTATTGCCACCAATAAATAAAACTAGTGCTACATTGTAAATTCTTGATGACCATTATTCCTGGAGACATGGCTGCATATAATCCTGGCCATGCAAATTCTGCATCTAAAGGTGTCCGCCATCTGGCATTAATTGAGACCATTTCTATACTGAGAAAAAACCTATGTCCTGCACATGGTGGCTTTATTATGCAAGATCACTCAATGACATTGATACTATAATAGTTAAAATAACATACATATTTTATACAAGAGATGTTTGTACAGAAATAAGTTTATTGATCAAGTCCCATGCAGATGGATGGATGTATGGATGTATGGATGTATGGATGGATGGATGGATGGATGGATGGATGGATGGATGGATGGATGGATGGATGGATGGATGGATGGATGGATGGACGGATGGATGGACGGACGGATGGACGGATGGACGGACGGATGGACGGACGGACGGACGGCCATGTAGGTAATTAGACCGTGAGTGTAGATGCATAATTGTATGGTTTTGAGTGGGAGTTAATTGGATGGTTTTTAGTGGTGGTAATTCCATGGTTTTGAGTGGCAGTAATTGGATGGATTTGAATAGTAGTAGCAACGAGTTTTCAAAAACTACTCTTTATATATCAAAGCAGTGTCGCAACATCGCGACATTCCCCACAATAATAATGATGTTATGTCATATACATATAGCTGCCACAGATACATTTGTACATCGTGATTATAAATTAAAACAAAACACGAAGTAATAATTGCTTAAGCTTCAACTTTCAAACTTGATGTTTTAGTGATAAAACTTAAAGATTTTGTTTAATGGCACTGATTCTTATATTACATTATTAGCAAGGAATATAACTTGAAAAAAGAAATGCTACACGTACATCTACTTGAAACCTTATTACGAAGATAAACATGTGATATTTCATGAAATGTTCATGTTTTCTCTCATACGACTCATAGTAGTCATGAATGCTCTGAAAAGTATCTTATCTCACGAAAGAGGATATTTGGGTGTTAAAGCCTCACCCCAAATGCTAAGATAAGGTAGTCATTGCTGTCAAGAAAAGTCAACACAGATTATAGAAATTTGTGAAAAAAGGAAGAAAAAATCTACCATTTACGTGGTATAAAAAATGTGTATATATACACATGATTTGATTTGTTCAGAAATCTGATTGTTCTGTGAGATCAGACGTCTTTGGTTGGTCTCTTATTGCACAATACTAATTTAGAACTGTAGTGTTGCTGTGCTAAAGGCCAAAACAAATTAGTTGTGTTTAGGGTGACACGTCAATGTGTTAGAGTAGTTAGGCCTCTTTGTCTTCCTTTTAACAAACAATTTTATTCACCCAGTATCAAAGAAAACGGGAGCAAATATAGTCACCATTAAATAATACATGTAAAAGTAAAGTTTGTTTTATTTAACAATGCCACTAGAAACACATCGATTATAAATCAGTGGTTATTGGACGTCAGGCGCATTGTTATATTGACACATGGTCACAGAAGATACCCGATGCCGCCACATGGGCTACTCTTCCACGAATGACAGCAAGGGGTCTTTTATGCCCAGTTTCCCATAGACAGGATAGTACACACCACGGAATTTGATAAACCAGTCGTGGATCACTGGGTGGAACGGAAAATAGCCCATAAAAAGTCTTGCGCTGTGTAACCTAACAGTAGGTGACATAGGTAAGCAAGGTAATCCATTACATTGTCGGAATATTAAAAGGTTGGAAAGTTGAAAAGTGGTTATGCAAGATATTTTTTTTTTATGAAAATGGTAACCTACAAATGTATGTGGCAGTATATTTATTTGCTGTCATATTAAACTTTGTGTGTTGTGTTTATTGTAGTGCATTTGCAACAATTTAAAAATTTGTTGGTCTTGAAACATGGACTTTATTTTGCATGGCCTTTTTGATCATTTATAATACTTGGCATACTACATGTAGGTGACAATAATGCTGTTAAAAATCTCAGGAATGTTTGAATTCACACAGTTAGGAAATTATCATGTGAGGCGGAAACAAAAAGAAGTAAACATGGTAAACATTTTTCTCATTGCATGGCTAAATTTTGGTTCCATTGAGATCAGAAAGTACTATTCATGGCATTTTGTTCAGCGTCATACCCACCGCGTGCTAGATATTAATACGTATAAATATACCGTGCACTTGTAAGAACAGGCAACCTGGGCCTGAGATCTAACACAAATGTAATAATCTGGAGATATTCTGCAGACAATTAGTTCAGATGGCATTTAAAGATGTGCAGTGTACACTTCCAGACGCTACACTCTACAGTGCACATTAAATTTGATTGGTCAATTTTTGAAGATTAATATCATGCACACAGTGGACAGCTGGGTCGTGGTGACCTCAATATAATTGTCCTCGAGAGAAAATGAATAAGAAGTGTCTGCTACATTTATCTTCTCCGGTGCAAGTGCAATACTTGTACTGTACATAGTTGGCAAGATTACTGCTATAAAAGCACTCTTTGCGAGACAGTTCAGAAATTTGTCGTTTAAGGATCATTTTATGTTGTCTGGACAGTCTCGGTTAGCTGTATGTAGATCAATTTGTACGAAAACCCTTTTGTGAAGTTAAGAGACTGCCACTTTGTGAGAGCGATGGCTACCTGATCGCTACCATGTCCGAACAGCTCCTGTATATCCTATATGTTATTTTATTATTTCCGGTATACATTCATGGGTGGTAACTGTCAGTCAGGAGACTGAATTCAGTCATGGAAGAAATTCTAAATTTTTAAAATGCATTTTCAATTATTTTCAGTCACACATTCACTATTGTTAACACCCACGTACATGTAGTGATAATTACATTTTAATCAAAAGATTACAAATCAAATGTGTGAAGATCAGTGGCGGATCCAGATAATCCATTTAGGTGGGGTCCCAATGAAGCATGTAGTAATAGAAATTTCAAAACCAACGTAAAAAGTGAAAATTAATAGCTGTGAGCGCAACGTACAGTGTAGGACAGCAGCATCCTCCTGTAGTTCTATAGGATAGATGGATCGATCCACCTCAGTAGACCCATTGGGTTAATCCCCGTTCCAGTGAGAAAATGTGATAGATATTTTTTCCCTCTGGGGCAATAAACAGACAATCACTTACGAGTAACGAGGAATTACAGATTATCTTTCCCGAGTGAAATTAATGTCAGTCCGAGTTTTAGCGAGGGACTTAAAAACATTAATTTCACGATGGACAGAGATAATCTGTAATTCCGAGTATCGAGTAGGTTATTGTATTTATTATCTATATTGATCAGTCAAATTTAATAGTTATTAAGACGAGGAAACTTGGTAGTCCTTTATATCAACGACTAAAACACAGAGAACTTTATGGTCTGATGTGAGCTCATAGGCTTTCATTAACTACCAAAATGCAATGTATTTCAATGTTAGCGACTGAACCCCTACTCTATTTCTAAATTGACAGCATTCTGTTTCATCACAAGATTCAAACAAAATGCTATATTTCCCTAGGGAGGTTAAGAAAAAATAATTTTCTTTATATTTGTTCACCTATGGGAAATATATTGTAATACTCCATGATACCAATACTTACACAACGTGTACATGTATATAGAAGCCATCCACATAAAACATTACATTTTGTAGCCAAATGTGTATTTAGAAGCCATCTAGCCAGTGATCCACGACTGGTTTATCAAATTCCGTGGTGTGTGCTATCCTGTCTATGGGAAAGTGCACATGAAATTCCCTTGCTGTCATTTGTGGAAGAGTAGTCTATGTGGCGGAAGCGGGTTTCCTCTTTGACCATGTGTCAATATAACCATGCATCTGATGTCCAATAACCGCTGATTTATAATCGATGTGTTTCTAAGTGGTGTCGTAAAATAAAACAAACTTTACTTTTAGAAGCCATCCAGTGTAGTAAACAAAGTGGTACACGTACATGTATTATGTATTTTAAGTGGTACATGTATTTTGAGACAGGGCACTTCTTATTAGTGATTATTAGTGATGTCTGCTTGCACAGGTTTCCTACATTGTATACTCTTATTCCTTTCAATATATGACCGTTTTACAATGCTGCACTGGACCCTCCTCATAGCATGGTGAAAAGTGTGGTCTCAAGTGAAAGGTGGGTGGGATGGTGAGAGGGGTATAGAAAATCATATTTTGTTAAAAAAGTCTAAAAAGTGGAGGTGCCATGATCCTCACGGCCACCCCTGTTTCATGGCAACTGACTATCATCTCTGTTCCTATCCTTGTAATTTTTTGGAAATTGTGATGAATATGGTAGATTTCATCAAGCAAGTATAAAATGTATTGGCTCATTAATATTATTGTGTTTCAGTTGACATATTATATACACAAATATAATCTGTTGGTAATGCCAACATGTGATCACGAAACTCATTGCGTGAAAGACAAAAAATATATATATACATTTATTCAAATTAAAGTCGTAACAATAAGGCCTGAAGAACAATATGCATTTTGAGATAAGAAATCTACATCAACTTACATGCGACATTCATCATTTATGACAGTGTAATTAGAGAGGTAATACATTGTATCTATATTAACATCCAAACAGTATCTTTTATGAACTTATAGGACATAGATGTACTTGATATATCAGTGATGGCGTACAGATTGGAACAAGAAAAAATAACCAGGAACGACATCACTGAGCAATGTTGAAATATCTAACAATGAAATTTCCTGTTTTATTTTAAGTTAATTTTATCCGAATGTCCTTTTAATTAGGGACTGTGTATAAATGTCAATGTTATTCACAATCTGACCAATGTTCGGAAGGTTTGGAACCTCAGAGGGGATAATAGTCAATTTTGGATTGCATTTCATGTACAAACTTCATTCCACAGTTTATCAATGTTTTATGTTAGGATTAGAATGACAGGAAGGGGGTCAAACACAATCCTAATTCTGTTCAGATTTTACAACACATTGACATTTCTGCATGATCCCTAAGTTGCATGTATGTCACAGATTTTAGACATCAAACAACATATATTATGGCAGACACTTTAACACGGGGCATGAGCTGCTACAATCCACTTCATATTAATGACTGATATTACCAAATGAAGCACACAATTTTAAAGATAATTTCATATGCACTCACATGACAGAAGGCATAGTCACGAATTGTACAAAAGTCGTGGAAGACATTTGCATTTAATTAGCATCTATGAATTAATTTTGTGTCTGGAATAATGATCTCATCTTTGAACATGCACATGTACATGTAATATGTAAAACAAAAGTCTGTTGTGGAATGGATGTGTTACATGTAAGTGTAGTGCATCAACAGTAAATGCCTTAGTCCGTTTTTTTTACATTTAGATGTTTACTGGATCGATAGTTGACCTATTTAATAAGAAAATTAGTGAGTCACGTCGTTTTGATACAAATAACTGAAGTAAAATGCAAGTATCTGAGGAAACTTGTAGATTTATAAACCATTTTTATAGATGATTTAAGTCACAATTATCGATAAAAATGTCTGTTTATCGTCTTCCGTTAAATCTATGCATTCACAGTCTCCAAAACTTCCACAGATGTGTCCATTTTGAGCAGTGTACGTGAGTGTGGCTGACCATCACTTCTGCATTACTACTCTGGACTTTGGAATTTTTTGATATTATTGTTGGCTTCCAGTTCCATATTACAAATGTTGATAATTGTTTTAAGACCCAAAAGTATCACAGTGTTACAATTCTAAATTGCTAGTAACAGTCTTTGTCCAGCATTCGAGATTGTCTAGTTACAACATTAAATGTGGATAACCAATAGGAATAACCTTCTCAGCTCTTTCAGATACTCATCCATGTATTTAATCTTCCAGTGGAGAAGTTCTCCATCTTTCCCTGTCTTTCAGACTGACTGGTTTATATTCCCAGATTGGTTTGCGTAAGCTCATGTAAAAAAGCAGATAGCAAAGTTTTAATGATCCACTTAGTAGTGTGGTGCACCGTTTGACATGAAGTGGCTGTTTAACACTCTTGTTAGCACAGATCCCTTTCAGATAGAACTCTCATCCAGAACAGTGGGAGCTACGTTGCAGCCTGCACTGAAATCCCAAACTGACACATCACACACAAGGAGTTATTGATTATTTTTCAGTTAAAATATATTCATCTTTGAGCACTTAGTATCTTGGTCTGGACCCAATGACTACTCTTTTAAATTCATGCTCGTGTGTGTCATTTTAGACATAATCTTGATTCTGTTTAATTTAGTTTTATTTAATGTTAATTGTTTCGTCATTCCATCAAATCTTCCAACCCTTCAAATCTCACACAAATCCATCCCATCCCATCCCATCAAATCCCATGCCATCCAATCCAGTCTCATTGAATCCTATTAAGAGCTTTAGATTGCAGTAATATAATGGCAGTAAATTACTACTAATAACTGGAGGAGAGAAAGAAAATGTTTTTGACCGTTCGAAAAATAAATAAATTCAGCATTGATAGGGATCCGATTAATAACCGTAGCACAGTATAGTAATTTTACTATTATTGGTTTTATTGTGTCCAATCCAATTGCATTCCATCCCACCAAATCCCATCCAATCATATTTCCTCCCATTCTATCAAGTCAAATCCCTTCCCACCCCATACCAATTGTATTTTAGCCCATCAAATTCCATTCCATTTCATCAAATCGAATCCCTTCCCACCCCATATCAATTGTATTTCAGCCCATCAAATTCCATTCCATTCCATCAAGTCAAATCCCTTCCAATCCCATACCAATTGTATTTCAGCCCATCAAATTCCATTCCATTCCATCAAGTCAAATCCTTTCCCATCCCATACATGTACCAATCGTATTTCATCGCATCAAATTCTATCAAATCAAATCCCTTTCCATCCCATACCAATCGCTATTCATCCCATCAAATTCCATCCAATTCCATCAAGTCAAATCCATTCCCATCCCATACATGTACCAATCGTATTTCATCCCATCAAATTCCATCAAATCAAATCCCATACCAATCGGAATCCTCAACTACATCCTTACAAAAAAAATTCTTCCCTTCCTCAGAAATTCAACCTCTTTAGAAACTCTCCCTCCTTGCAATACAAGTTATTCTTTGGTCTTACAACGCACTTTTTTTAATTCTGAAATTTAGGAAAGTTGTTTATGATGTACATGTAAGTAAATGTGCAAAGCTGTTTGTTTTTCAGCGGCTGGATTCCTGTGTTTCTCGTGTATTAATTTGATGGAATGTTTATAGGTTTTGCTATGTTATGGTAAATAGAGGATTCGTCACAAGTGTTTTTTAATATGGAAAATATCAACTGAATCTAAGTTAATCGGTATTTGTTGATGCTCTGCCAAGACAAATACTGATCAACTAGAGGAGGTTGATATTTTCCATATAAAAAAAGCCATGTGTTGTGATTTTCTATTTATCCTACATGTACAAATGTACATGTATGACACTTCTAAAATAACATTTTAACTCAATATTAGTAAATCGCATGTTGAAATGTTATTATAAAGTAACCTTTGTTGCTAATATGTTGCAGGCTGCAAAATGACAGGTTCGCATAGCAAAAAGCGATGCTAAATCTTGCGATCGCGATGCAGTATTATTACTCATTTTATGTAAGTGCTAATCAAATTCCAGTAGTTACTTTTCCATTCCCCATCCAGTAAAATAAAACTGCTAATTACAATTTTAAAAACAAATTGCATCCTGTATGTCATCAAGTTTGGCACAAATGTACTGTAGTTTGACATCACCAGCTTTAACCAAATCTTCATAATGTAATGTTCAGGTGTACAGGTTTCTTGGCTTGTAAACAAATTACCTATTGACTAATTTTTTTTACAAAGGTTTTTTACAAGGGTTAATACACTAAACTATCAAATGGGTTTATGACATGGATATCATGGGTAAGTTATAGGGAAATTACAGTACACATACAATGTATTATACTGCACAGCAGCCAAATAGACAATTATGAATTACCTCACCATGAGATCTGGGAATTAATTGGGGAAGGATAATGTTTGTCTAAGTGTGTGGTCTGACACTGGAAAATGTCTTTACTGCAATACATTAAATTAACAAAGTCGTTTATGAAATCTGCCAAGTTGTCCAATACATGGGAAGGAGGGTGTAGGTGGGGACGATACGGAGGGGAATGTTTTATCTGTAATACTGTTAATCTACTATGTATTGCGTCATGAAAGTATTGCGAGTGGTCAACAATGGCCAAAACTGCATGCAGAAAGTAATGCGACTTCAACTTCTAGAGCTGTATTAATAAATATTAACGTACTAGTTACTGCGTAGAGAAAGTATTGCCATGATTAGTACATTGCAGTTTTCGCAGTACTTTGTTGCTCGCAAAACTGTTTATCTTACAGACGCTTCCTAAAGCCAGTCTTAAAAGAATTTTCGTTTGCCAATATCTGACCCTCCTTCCATAACGAAACTGCTGTAATCACAGATTGGAATAATGATTAATTATTGTTACAAAGGAACGAAAACACTGAAACTTCTGCCTTCCCACCGACTGCAGATGACACTGTGCAGCAATTTGTGAATAAATGTTTTTTTGCACTTACACCATCTGTTTACTAGCAGCGGGCTTTAGACAGATCGATGGAGCCAAGAACAACAAGGATTGTATTGCAGTAGTAATTCTCATTGCAGTGTGCAATTCATTTGTCGTACAAAAGCCGGCACGTGGAGAATAGGTACACAATCATTAATATCATCGGTTATACATACAAAGTGTGAGGAAACGAAATGGCCTACATGTATGCCCCAAAATTACCTCTAACCTCCCCTCCAACACTGCTGGTAACTACATGTACCGTACATGTATGTCGCTCAGTAGTAAGGCATCCCCTTGAGATCATATGCTGGAAGAAGCGGGACTTAGCACAGCACAATGTTTAGCATCCGCTTGTTGGGTTGAAGGGTCGATCCTCCTCAGTGGACCCATTGGGTTATTTCCCATTCTAATCAGTGATCCATGACTGGTCTATTCTATAGGCAACTGCTTTGACAAATAAATGAACTTTTGCATAAAATAAGGTATTTTCAATTTGTACATGTACATGTAGGCGATACTTCGGATAAAGCCAGGCATATACAGTGTGATATTAAACGAGCTACCCTGTAGTATCAAGTTTACGTCCCAAGTGAAATCATTTTCATTTGTCACGAGCTTTAGCG
>JAULBR010110680.1:0-10313 GCA_032355825.1 Melanodrymia aurantiaca | reverse complement strand
TAATGCGAAAATAATTCGGGACTTCGATCTTGGTTCGAGCGATGCCATGTATTCGAGCCTTCCGAGTTCGAGCGAACGAGATTCTACTGTACTTATTACTCGCAAATTATGAAATTATGGAACAACTTCTGTTTTCAGTATCTTGGTTTTGGAGCGCCGTCGACCGTGAACGAGGGACGTAGAGCCGCGACGGCCGCCGACTTCAAGAACCAGGCCGAGGGGACCGCGGCGGCCGAGGACAACGAAGAGCGGGACACGTTACTGCGGCGCGTCGAGGCGAGAGATCTCATCGAGTTCGGAATGATTCCAGAGTTCGTCGGACGTCTGCCCGTCATTGTTCCATTCCACTGTCTCACCGAGGATATGCTCGTCCAGATACTGACCACGCCGAGGAACGCTTTGATCCCGCAGTATCAGGCACTCTTCAGCATGGATAAGGTAACATTTTCAAGCAGTTAAATTGTTTTTCATGGTTCATAACAAGCTTGAAAAGGCCCCAAATTTGAAGGGTTGCCCTAAAAAGCCCCTATTTTGATGATCTAGCCCTAAAAAGCCATATATTTTATGGGCAAGTTCACAAAGGACCCTAAATTGGGCTATTATAAGCCCTGAAATCGATAGACAAATTTTTTTTCCCACAAACATTAAATACATTGCCAAAAATACCTATACATCGATATCTAGTTTCATTTGTTGATCTCAAACATTGGTGTTTAAACAATGCCAAAATGATATCAACGATTCATTCGTAAAACCGTGTCATTGTTAAAGAAATAAAGGTATTTTTCACATGAAAATGTCCCTAAATTTTACTTTCATTGGTCCTAAAAGTCCCTAAAAAGCCGCTAAATTTAGGAGTGAAATTTCTGTATGCATCATGTATTTATACTTTTTAGCATGAATACGGTGACATAACAACATGACATAGCACAATAGAGTATTGTAATAGTATCATTTAACAGATTGTGACTTACATGTACCTCAGTAAAAGTAAAACTTGAGTATTTTAATTTAGCAATATAGGAAGCCTACTAAGCTTCAATTTTTCAATAACTGTTTAACTTTGTCTATGATTGCAGATTATCTGTAACTCATGAAATTAATGCGGGATCAATACATTTGTATTCAACATTCAAAACACAAGAAAAAAAGTTTAAAAAAAAACTCAATTCATTTGAGTTTTTGTTACCAAAGGTATTTTGTTTAATTTATTATAATAATTTATACTGTGATGAATGACTAATATGCAGTGTTATAATGTAGGCCCACTTGGATGTGAAACCTGATGCGATGAAGGCAATAGCTCTGATGGCACTGGAGAGAAAGACTGGAGCCAGAGGACTTCGTGCTATTATGGTAAGATTCACTTTTTTATATAGCCAAAATATCATGCAACATTGATACCATGGAATGGAGCAAGATGTGTTATTTATAGAATACTTGGCAAGCTTCGAGGCAACAGGTTATCAAGCATGAGTAATCCTTCATGAGCCTTTAGCATATCTGCAATTTTTTTAATTTTTTAGTTACGGTACTAGAGTGTTTGCTTGTTTTATTCCAGAGTTTATCAAATCAAATAAATGTATACTTTATTGTTTCAACTTCTGTAAGTTCACTTTCGTTGTTAAAACTAACCATAGCATAAACATGTTATTTATTGAAGAACACTTCATGTACGACAGACACGTTCGTACTTATAATATTTTGTTATGCAATTGTTAATCCATATCCTTTGTTTTGAAACTACTTGTAATTGATTTCAGGAAACAATATTGCTCGAGTCAATGTTCGACGTCCCAGGATCTGACATATCAACAGTGATAATCACCGACGAGGTTGTGAAAGGGGAGAAACCTGCCGATTACATCCGTGAACAACGCGAGCCGACTCCCGAAATGGAGGACGAAGGAATTTACGAGCGGGAAGAAATAAAGATGCACAATTCCTGAACTTAATGTGTTATCTGCATACATGGAGTAACAGCATTAATAATATGGTGAAAATATCTCTTTATTTGCTGAAGATTTGCTGCATTCGTATTACAACGGGTGTTCCGGAAATATGTTCGATACTGGATTTGTGAAACATTTTGAGCCATGTTATGTTAGATATGCTATATTTATAACGTATTTAAAATCTGTGGAATGTTGCTTGTACTGTAGTTGTGAGGGATTTTTTTAAACATTTGAGTACTGTACGTACTTAAGTCAGGATTCAATACAAATTGTGATCAGTCATTTTGGTTATGTGAGACATAACACCGTGAATGTAAACATTTAGTTTTAGTTGGGGCTACAGGTGGAAAGTCGCCAACCTTCAAATGCTCAATAACTAAAGTTTGGCTATTGGTAATTACAAATAATAACCTACTCAACACGAAATTACAGATGGTCTGTCCCTCGTGAAATTAATGCACGTTGCTAGTAATACTCAACACTTTGGACAGACACCATAAATTTTACTCCGACAGATAATGTGTAATTTCTTGTTATACATACTTTATTGCATATGTAACATAAATATAGGTTAAGATAATTTTTACTTAAGTTGAGCCTTTACTAAGTCGGCCATGAAACCCTAATTCATATTGTGTTTGTGTTATCTTATAGGTTTCTAGTCTACCATACAGAATTATCCCCATTTTGTTTGCTGAGACTTGAAGCATTTTTTGGTGTGGTATAGCCACATGTAATACATCCAAGGTCAAAAGATGAACAATAAATGACCACTAGGTTTATCATTTATGCACTCTTTTGGAGTTATGGTTCGTAGAAATGTGCAGGTTCATGAAAATGTCTGTATTAGAATGGTATTTTAGCTATGATGCATTTATCAGTTGTGCAATGGCGCCAGGCTCTCATCGGCATTTTACTTTGTCAATATTTTGTGACAGATTTCAATGCAAAATCATTAACATAGCCAAATGCGTATCTTTGAACGAGACATAGTCAAAAGGACATTATGACAAAATCGAGATGGCATGTATTCATGAATCACAGCCAAAGCAGTGATGAAAGCATTTTTTGGCAAATGGTGAGTATATCCTGTTAGTCACATCTGTCATAACTACAGCCATTTTGATTTGTCTGGTGTTTTCATTAACAAAAATGTATGAAACGGATCAAAGTAAAGTATTACATCATCTGTGTTCATCATATTATGATATACATACACATGTAGCATCTGAAAGTCTACAATAAGAATATTTCAAAGTTTTCACCAGTCCATGAATGTTATAACCCTGTTGAAGTGTACTATAGTCGGGAGTTTGAAATTTCTATTTATTAATCTATTTAACCCTGATGTAAATATTATGTTACACTATTTTCACTTTTAATATATACATATATATATACATATACTATTATACCAGGCATGAGATTCAATCTTGCCGACTTAACTATCAGTAATGCCAAGGCAAAAACATGTTGGCCAGCAGACAAGTTATTTATTTTATTTAGTCTCTTTAGTCTTTATGATATACATCGACAATGAAAATAGTTAGCTTTTTAAAGGTAGGGTCCCGAGTTTGAAGACCGAGTACCACCGTACTTACACATCTAATGCTATTTGTGGCATATTTCTGGCTAATACAGCAGTTTTATGTATTAAACTTAAGATTTTCTTACATTTTATTGCTTAGAATATCAATATATGTATATTCTATGTGTTTCTGATCTTCAAAACTGTTATACATGTAGTACATGTAGCTTAATGTGTACTTTCGTCTAAAGCCAGTGATCCACGACTGGTTTATCAAATTCTGTGGTGTGTACTATCCTGTCTATGGTAAAGTGCACATAAAATACCCCTTGCTGTCATTCGTGGAAGAGTAGACTATGTGGCGGAAGCGGGTTTCCTCTGTGACCATGTGTCAATATAACCATGCATCTGACGTCCAATAACCGCTGATTTATAATCAATGTGTTTCTAGTGGCGTCGTTAAATAAAACAAACTTTACTTTACTTTCGTCTAAAATAATTTGTATCGTACTAAATTATTGTAGTAATAAAATGTAAGTACATGTAAATGTTCACTTTTTAATAAATAAAAATGCTGTATTAGCCAGAAATATGTTACAAATAGCATTAGATGCGTAAGTATGGTGGCACTTGACATTTACAGGAAAAACACGTAACTACATGTTTATAAAAGAATAAACGTGTGGTCATTTAAGACCACCGTTTCGCATATAACCTTTAAAGGTTAGATAAAAGATAAAATTGGTTTGCTTAACGAAATCATTGATTCTGAATTACTTTGATTAATAATCATTGGCTGTCATATATAAGTTGATAGTGAACACCTATAATATTCTGCACCAGTTTCTTGTATTTTGGTATGGATTGAGTGTACATGTAAATGCACAATACATCTTTGCAAATCAGTTTTTTAAAGTTTTTTTTAAAGTTATTTAACTCCCAAATAACCATATTGCTTTAATTTCATTGGATACTCAGACGGTTGTGTAATATTTGCATGTATACAGCGAATTCATACTAATTGCATACAATAAGAGCTCAGCATAGTCAAATCAATGTAGGATATCTGCTGTCATTACATTCCTCATGCAAACAAAAACCACCTCCATCATAAATTACTCATTGGTAATTTTGAATTCATATTTACATTTGTATGCTGATATTGCCTTTCAACAGTCACAAATATTTACTCGTACAGATTATGGCAAAATGAAATTTGCGTCTGAATTGATCTGCACCTACATTATCTTTTTAATAAAGTAGAGTTTCCAAAAAAATATGTTGGCCCTTCCAAAGGTTAAACATGATTACACGGTGTTGCTTGTTTATATCTATAATGTATAATGTTGCCTTCTATATTGAACATATTGTTCTGTGTATATATTATGTATATTATATTATCTACTTGCTAACCACAATCAGTTACATGTGTTAACAACATGCAGTAAAATCCCTTTTAGCAACCAATTATTTAAAGAACCCTATTGTGAAAGAACATTACTTTAACTACGGGTAGGTACACCATGTACATGCTAGCAGCGATATAAGTGAGTGATATACAGTAATACATTTTGTATCTACATTGTGGTGTACTAAATTAAATTATTTTGGAGAAAAGAAAGTTGGCCACTTTAAACAGATGGCTATCCAAATACATGTACATTTTACTGCTGGCCTATTTTAGTTAGTCAACTTATTTACATGCTTATATCCAATTGAGATTCAAACATGTCTGTCTTAGGCATGTGGCCCAGCTGCTTAGACTGTTTTTCCAGGACATATAATTAGAAAGGGATCTTTTATATGCATTTTGCCAGACAGGATTGCACAAACCACAGCCTTTGTTATACGAGTTGGTCCATGTTAGTGGTAGTACACCTCTCTATTGAGCCTTGCGTGGCACTCTCTCGGTTGGACCCAGTACTATTAAAAATACAATGCTTATAATTGGGATTCAAACTCAGTACCAACCAGCTTTAAACCAGATACATGTATGTTAACCATTTCACCTCAAATACCAGGGACCTAGTTTTTAAAGGACCAAATAATATTAAAAAACATTTTCTCAAAAAAATTCAGTGGCTATAATTTGTTTCAGTGGTTACAATCCATAGATTTTACTGTTCAAATATAAATAAAGTACAACAGACTTGCAAAATAATAGGAATTGTGTGTTCAGCTATTTAACTTGGATGAGAAAATATAATTTGAGAACACGTAAAGCAAATGCAACTGAAAAGATGTAAATATAATTATGATACATTTATATGTAATTGTATGTATAACAGAAAATTGATTGATGGTTTGTTGTGGATTTTTGTTTATGTACATGTACATGATACATGTAGTATGTTTATGAAAAATTTGCCATTGGAATAAAACATGGAGTATGCTTGTATCGTATTATGTTTTATTCGTATTTACATGTAGTTCCTCATCACTGAGAGAAGCCTGTGTCGCAGCACTGTATTTCTTCATTAGATCACAGTTGGAATTTAGTCACTGAGTTACCATGTACAGTTATCATTCAGTGTTCATACACGCTTAACTTTGCTATACATTCAGATCTCACGTATGCCTGTGACAGGTTTTGTCTCTGATGTACAGGGAGTAGACAAGCGAAGATCAAGAGGGGTGCACACACCTCTTTAAGAGATCACTTATACTTTTTCAATCTATTACAAACAAAATTGCATCACTTTTTAAAATTTCAACATTTCACCCCTTCCCCATTTTTTTTGCAGGTACATGTAGTCTTTTTGGAAGACATTTGAACTAATTAATGCTTTACCTCCATTTTGAGTCCAGCACCACATTGGAGTTAAACAACCATAAATTCATACAACAAATCTTGACAATGAGCTCAAAAACAATATGAAATAATAAACTTTATTAAAAAACAACAAGAATGATTCAAAGAACAAATGCAATAGACTTATCCCATGTTATGTAATTTGTACATGGAACCAAAACAAATCAACTAAAATGCAACAAACAGGTTGATTGCATTTTAGGCCATTGTTAAAAGTGAATGATTTTTATTTTTTAATATTTTATGAAATAACTCCAGTTTGTATTAATTAAATAAAAATGCTAAAAATGGTTTTTAAATGAAATGTTTTCATTAATAATTATGTTTACAAATGAATGTAATTACAAATATTGCATTTTCTACCCATTTTTCAAAAGCACAATTTTCCTAGAGATGTTCAAAAAGATAAAACAAAATTATATATATACTGTACATGTATAAGAAAACCTGGCATGATTTCTTTCGATCTCAGGCTGGTATTTGAGAAAGTGGATAAATTGAGAACATGTAATTAAAAATATATTCTAGAAGGTAAAAATGGTTTCGAATTATAATCGGTTAATTGGCACAATAATGAGTGTTAATCAAAGGTGCAGGCCTAAATTGGAGGATGCTAAAAGTGTGCCTACAATTTATTGATTGGGAAACTGCTGCCTCTGAGCTTCAACACTCATAAACTTTTATGCTTAAAAAATTCCCAAAAAGTATCCACTAAAACATGTCAACCCAGTAGCAAATTGCCAGAAAATAGATTCATCATACATGTACATTTTACTATTGAACACAACAAGCCAATGAAAACGAATCTAATATGGCATCTGTACATGATTGTAAAATAGAATGATTTGTAAACTAACAACTACATGTATTTACATGGATTTCTGTAGACTTTATGATGTTTTTAATTACCGGTACTGTGTTTATATAAGCCAGTCATATAGCAGGTGTACACTGGATTACATAGGCAATAGAATCGATCCAACTCAAGAACCAATGATTTTTCTCTATTAAAACCACAGCTGATCAATATTTTTTTGTTAGGTTATGATGGGGAAATGTCATATTAAAAAAAATTGTTCTTTGCTCACTCTCTTTAAATGTTAATACATCCTGTTATTACATCAGAATAATTATTACAGAAATTTAGGCATACATTATGTACCAATACTATATTTCTTAGGCTATAATATAATTATAGAATATTATTAGTAGATATGTCTAAATTGCTGTAATATTCTGATGTAATGATAGGATGTGTGAATATTTAATGGGAGAATGAGCAAACAATTACATTTAAAATTTATTTGGACATAATCTTAACTTAACTTAAATTAACTTCGGATTGGTTTAAATTAATGTGTCTTTATCCAATGAAGGTTTCGACACCTCCGCCGTGGGTACAGTCCACCATCGAAAGGCCGGGACCCAGTGCCGAGGCTGCACCAATGGCGAGCAGGCGACATAACCTTAACTAAAAGTGCTTTTGTTAAGGATGGTTCAAAGGCTTTAAACCTAATCCTAATATTGTTTGGCTTGTAACAATATTTATCATCAACTAGAGGCTTTTGCAGGAGATATCTTTGACCTACATTGTAATTAGTAATTTATCCTATGACATTTCCTCCGGAGATATCACTTCTCACAATCTTAATTGGTCTACAGACATTTTTTTGAGTTGGTCACCAAGAAACTTGATGGTTGTAAACATTACGTCATAACGGAGGCACCAGACACAATATTAAAAAAAAAAAAACTTTTAAATTTCTATTCTATACAATAGTATAGAAATATATATTTTTTTAAAATTATTGTCTGGTGCCTGTGTGACGTCATGCATTTAACCCAAACATTGCAAGTGGGGTTTTTTCCATTTAATTTTAGTTAATAATCATCCTGATTAGATATAATGATAATAAATGATAAACAGAATATCCTCCTTGTGACTTCTAATATCATAATTCATCAGCGCTCGTTGATAAAAGTATAAAAATCCTCGACACGGCTCGAAATTTATACTTTTATGAACTCATACTGATACATTATGATATCACAAGACACTTGGGGAGTATCCTCTATATACAATCCCACAATGGATAACAGAGGTGCATCAATGATGCAATTTTCAATAAAAAGTTTCCAATTCAACAAGTGAACAGCATAATCAACCAATGAAGAAAATATGTACATCAAATAAACTGTTACTAAAAAAGAAATATTTGCAAGTTTAAAGCATTTTAAATGCAATGGCAATAAAAAAGGCATAACAAAATTGGCAACATCCACACCAACAAAATACAAATAAAAATCATGAGTTAAAGCGATGCTGAAACAAAATATTAAAAAATGTTTTTAATTGAGCAAGATACATAATATATAATACAATGTATATAAATAGAAATACTTTAAAAAAGGGACTTGTATAATGAACAAAAATACTGATAAAGTAAAAATATGTGCATATACAAAGTACATGTATTACATGTGAATAATACTTGGGTTAAATGATCACATCTATCTATTATTAGTAGTAAATAACCACCCAAGGGAGTTAAAAAATGTGTTCTCTTGCAGTGTTGGTGCACAAAGATTCTTAAGACAGATGATTTTGTACTAAATTACTACATGATTTGGACAATAGAAATATGGACTCGAAGATATATGATACAAGAGGTTTAACTACAGACGTGATATACCGTAATATTTTGTCATTATCGGTAGTATACATGTATATAAGTAGATCTATACTTTCCAAGTGTCTTGTGATATCATAATTAATTTATCAATATGTGACAGTACAAGGATTTTTATAACTTTATCAATGAGTGCTGATAAATTCTGATGTCACAAGACGGAGAGCTATTCTTTTTATCATACGTTATCAGATAATGGTCTAATGATCAATAGTGTATGAGAAGCGATATCTCCTCACAAATTATTATGCCAGGAATAATAAAGTTTATAAGTAAGAGATATCACAAATTATTATGCCAGGAATAATAAAGTTTATAAGTGAGAGATATCACAAATTATTATGCCATTTATTAATGGTTTTTGCAGGAGATATCGCTTGCATGATAATAATTATGATATCGTCCATTCACTCCACTGTCCGTTTTGGTTTAATTCCTATTAATAATTATCACACTGATTATACACCAGCGGTTATTGGATGTCAAGTGCACAGTTATATCGACACTTGGTCACAGAGGAAACCTGCTGTCACCACAGAATAACAACAAGGGATCTTTTATGGGCACATTCCCACAGACAGGATAGAACACACCACAGCATTTGATACACAATTAATGGATAACTGGTAGGAACTGGAAATAACCTAACGGTTCCACTGAGGAGGATCGAACTGTCGACCTACAAAACATGAGGTGGACATCTTGTGCTGGTCTACGCCCTACTCCTATTAACTTGTACTGATAAATTATGATATCACGAGACTATCAGGGAGTATCGTCTATTACGGTAGTCAATAATAATTGTTATATTTATATAATCCAAAATACATTTACTGCCCACAGCAGATCATGAATTGAACACATCACAGATCATGAAAACATTTATAATAAAAAATTAATTTAAAAAAAATAGATTCCATTAAATATGGCACGGTTATATGTACATGTACAAAGTACATGTATGTAGATAAAATTAGGTTAAAACAAAAGTTTTAAACCAAGTAAATGTATCTGCCCAAAATAAAATAACAAATAATTTTTATCCTTACCAATTGAATAAAATGACAATATAATATACATGTAGAATACATGTGCATGGATGACAAAATAATAGTGAATAATATACAACATTTACATACAAATAAGTGATGAATTTTAATGCAAACAACACTACAGTGTATTTCTGAGGCTAATAAAAAGTTCAAATGTTGTCAAGCTGCAAAAATATCTATTTCCAGGTACCTGTACATGTAGTGTACATACATACATACATACATACATACATACATACATACATACATACATACATACATACATACATACATACA
>JAULBR010110659.1:0-10314 GCA_032355825.1 Melanodrymia aurantiaca | reverse complement strand
GGCCCAGCAGGTACAGCTGGAACAAGTTTATTCAATGTTAACATGATTTTTCCTGACCCTAAGACCCAGGGGTACTTTAAAATACCCGAAAAGTTGGATAGTGGGGGGGGGGGGGGGTGCATGGTGACCCCCAGTAGCCCATGGACTATATAACATGCGCTTGCTTTCTTCATAAATTGCTGCTAATGAAGATTTCCAATAAAAAGGCTTTGCCATCGCTTTTTCCTGCGCATTCAATACAAGACTGTGCATAACATTTTCAAAATATGTTTTTTCGCCAGTTGGGATTTTCAAGTAATTAGGACAGTCGGGTGTAGATCTTGAAATTGTAAATACACTACAGAAATTAATTGGGTGATTTTGTAAAATTGAGAACTGCGTATAAATTTTTTTTAATAAAAAGGGTGGAGTTAACAATTTATGTAATGAATAAGGAAAATGAGGTTGGCACAATGGATAATGTACATGCCACGGCGCGAGTATAATAGTGTAGGCCTATACCTTTGGACTGACTCAACTGAAGTAATTACGGCGACAGAAAAGATTAAGTAACTTTCTTTTCGAGTGCAAACATTGCTGCCTTTCGATAACACTGGTTGCTTTTGTTCATATCTGATTTATTATTCCAACCTGACACGCTAATAAGTTTATCCACATTCGATCATCTACAGTTATAGCCACTGTGTTTGATTCCTGTCGAAATGATATCAGGGTCCGCAAACGGCGGGCTTAAAGAGAACCTGTCAGGCCTTACGTTCAACGGGGAGAGCGTTCTGCTACCGAGGCAAAACGTGTTATAGACTTATACATGTATAACCGGTGTTTGCATCTAGCATTAAATGAATGTGGTAAGATAGTACACGATCGGTACCAGTCACATAGTTCCAGAGCCCTATTGAACGTAAAGAACGTGTTTTAGAGCCAGGTTTCGAGACTCTGATACGCATCTGCGAACAATAAAACAAAAAACATTGTCCACTTCCATCGAAAATAACAAGGTGGGTCAAGTAAATACAGTGTCCGCCCTAGGTGCGCGAGGTTGAAGGATCGATCTCCCTTAGTTGACCTGTGAAAATTGTTGGTATTTTTCATCTGTTGACAATACATGATAACATGATTTACCTCTGTATTAGAGCGTCACCTTGAGGTCGAAGGATCGCTTCTCCTCAATAGACCATTTGTTTTTCCAGTTCCAACCAGTTGTCCACAACTGGTACACCAAACGATCCCTCACTACTTATCAAATAGAGATATCGGGTTTCCTCTCTCATACTCACACAGGTAGTCGACATGGACACCAGTCCTTGACCATGACAGACGTGCTCGAAATTTAGTACAATATAAGCACGTAAATAAGATATAGCTAACCCGGACAGATGCCATTCGTCAGCCTTGGAATGCAAGACATCTAGGAGACGGACACTCCAAAATCTGGATAGAATGGATTCATCAGCCCTGTAAAGCAACCATTCTAAGAGAAGGAACTCTGATATCAAACCTATGATCACAGCTCAAGTCGGAAAGCCCTAGCCGAAGTGGCGCGAACTAGAAATAGGGGGCGTACGCAACAAACATCAAAGGAATGAAAAGAAGAAGACGACAACTAACCAACACATTTTATCTTGGTTTTTTTGTATTTCTCAGGAAACTGCACTGACGGTAAAGGAGTTCAACACCTGTCTGGTGATGTCTGGTATCCACGTGGACAGTGTGCCAAGTACGGCTGCTTCATACGAAACGACGAGTTAGTGAGATATAAAGAAACGTAAGTAATTCCACTCGTTTCTCATCCCTTTGGGTTGGCCGAGCGGTTATATATGGTTTTGGACTGTCGAGCGCAATGCGAGATAAAAAAAAAGATAAAGTTTATTTGTTTAACTTTCCCACAGACAGGATAGCACACACTACTAGCTTTGATATACCAGTCGTGTATCACTGGTTGGAACGGGAAATAATTAACGGTTGGTGAGTTAGGTGTTATGCTTCTCGTTGATACTGGAGAAACTGGAGAGACTGTTTTGTTTGCGAACGCTACCACTCCACCCTACTTGGTAGTCCAAGCTATTTGTAAGTGGGTCGTCCAGCCAGCCAAAAGTCCATCCAGACCCTTGTCAGTCGTTTTCTCGGACTACCCACTTGGTTACCTTAGATACGCTCATGTCGGTTGGCCATTGTTCTACATGTATTTTTAAAATAGTGTTTTTCCCTTTGTTGTGCAGGTCTGTCATAATAAAGCCATGTTGGTGCTAATGAGTTTGTTTCTATATCATCAGTTGTCTCCCATTGTATTCCAGATGTCCCGACTATCCAGCACCCGGATGTCATTTTCATCTGAAGAGCGACCCTGCAGGCCCATTCCCAGAATGCTGCTATGTACCTAGTTGCAACATCGTGACATAAAGCGTTGTTTTTCCTTCATGATTTTTTAATATCTTTTTTTTTCATTGGTTTAAAATAAAAGTGATCGCCAGGCAAATGTATAGTTTTGTTTTAAATTCGTAGAATAATTTTATTTAAGTGATAAAAAATGAAAATATTTTGGTTATTTCCAAAACTGTGCACACACTTGTTTTGTCTACGTGACAGAGGTGGGGCGGGGGTGGGGTGGGGAGGGGTGTGGCGCGGTTAGAATATTTTGGATAGATCATCGATTTTCCTTCTGTTCAACCCAATGTCCAATGCTAAAATAGCAAAATCAGCTTATGAGAACTATGACCATCCCCCTTTAACCAATAATAAAAATCAGGTCGTATTATATGTAATAAATCGGTTTAGGTTATGATTAGTTTCACATGCCTTGTTACACCGAATCCGAACCACTGTGTGCATTCATGCATTATGTGCACCTCAATACATTTTGAACAGTGAATTGACTATATGTATGAAATGGCATAATCAAATGTATATGCATTTGAACCAACGTGACCAATCGTAAAAATACGACTGACGCCCACCTTTAGAAAACTGTGTATACTTCGTTTCGTTCACAATCGTTTCCAACCAAAATAGAACTATATTTTTGTTTTGACTTTCACAAGGTGGTCTTCCGCCTAACGATCGATACCAATTATAATAGTTTATTGTCATGCAATTCATCCATGCATATCTTGTCTGTGCGTGGGAAAGTGAGAGTTTAGTTAGTTAGTTGGTTATAACTTATTTACGAGCTTATATCCAATTAAAGTTCAACCACGTCTGCCATGGTCAAGTAGCCCAGCTGCCTCGACTGCCTGTCCAGGACAGAAGTTAGTGTTAGTATGATAGAGGAAACCCGCTAGTCTTGATGAGTAGCAAGGGATCTTTTATATGCACTGCCCACAGACAGGCTGTACATACCATGGCCTTCGTTAAAACAGTTGGTGGTGTAAGTGGAAGTACACCTACCCACTGAACCTTGGGTTGGAGCCGGTACTGTGATAAAAAAATCTCATGTACCACGAATGGGATTCGAACCCAGTACATACCAGTCTTAACCCCAACGCGTTAAACCACTGGTCCACGGAGACCGGTAGGATGTCAAACGCACAGTGATTTAATATACATGTATATACAGCTCGTGGACCACTGGCTGGACGTGTTCATATATATATACCTAGAATGCGATCTAACCACGCTTTCCATATACTGACGTTTGGATTGCGTGACCAGACTCGATAAAATAAAAAACAATAAATCTCACTGAACACCAGAGACAATTCCGATATATTCTATTCGTCAATCATTGCTTATCGATTTCATTTATTTTAATCCTCCCGAGGAATATATATGTTTATACATGTATATAAACGTCTTGAGTATATATAGTTTAATTGATGGTGGCATGTTTTGATCGTTCATATTTCCACGGTGTATGTTACATATAATTAAAGCAATCAGTTAAACCGTCTTGGGTACAATAGTTTAATTCGTGGTGACATGTTTTGATTGATCATATTTCCATGTTATGTGTTACATATATCGCAATCAGTTATTTTTATCAAACATAACATCCAACTATTATCGTTATTGACTGTCACACAGCGCGAATGAAATGAAAGATGATAATCACTTTTGTTATTAATATCACTCTCAACAATTAATGAATAATGCCGCCCGAAAAAATAGGTGTCTATCTATCTTTTAATCTCGAGGGTTATAAATATGCACGCTCTTATCCGATTAAGGAATGTTTGCTTTGTCAATTGAACAACGTTCGTCAATAACTGGCCACTACCCATAGTGTTTAGATTTTTCTATTGGTTAGCGTTCCCTTTCTCCGTCATATCAAACAGGTGACGCGTGGTTGCCGAGGCGCCTGATCAATGCTTGCCAAACCTCTACAGAAACCTTTCAACGAGTGGAGATAGGATTTAGGCAAAGTGCTCATTCCTGTTGAACGTATTGTCCCAGCACTTACTACTCGAGTATACCCACTGCGTTAAGGTCAGAACAGTCAAGCTTCTGCTGTTGTTGGATTATCAAAACTAAATCAAAAACGGCAATTGGCTGTCAGGAGTGCTGTCTATCTTGTATACTTACTTTTAAAGATAAAAAAATATATGTGATAGTTACTTTCATTCTAAGTATAATGTTTTCTTTCAAGTACGATTTTATTCAAACGCTTTCACCGAGAGCGTTCGTTGTGGTTTAGCGTTTGCTTATTAAAAATAAACGTTCTCAACGAAAATGGCTGGAACATCGCTTCTGAGGAAGTACAGGCTAAGGATAGAGTCTGAAGATCCACTCTACTATGGATTAAAGAAGTTAAAGGTTAAAGGAAAGGATTTAGCTCAGCTACCAGACGCTGTGTTTAGTCTTCTGGAATTGGAAGTCCTGGACCTAAGTCCAGAAAGAGAATCATGTCTGCATTACAAATTAAGAGAAGTCCCCAGCATCATCGGTAGACTGGTAAATCTTCGAGTGCTAATGCTGGATACTAACGACTTGACGGAACTTCCGGCGGAAATAGCCCTCCTGCAGCAGCTGGAGAGGATGGCGCTAAGTAACAACATGTTGACGTCACTGCCAAATGGATTTCAAAATTTAAAAAATTTGAAAAGTCTTCACGCGGCCAATAATGACTTCCACGAATTCCCCATCCAGCTGACAAAACTTCAAAGTCTCGAGTTTCTCGATTTGAGTGACAATCATATCAAGACTCTTCCAGCTCAGATTGGCAAAATTAAAACTCTGGAAACACTTCTGTTGTTCATCAATGATATCACCAAACTTCCGGAATCATTTTGCGAACTTAAAGAGCTTAGGTGTCTCTGGTTAGGAAATAACAGAATTCGCCAATTGCCCAAAAACTTCGGGAAGTTGATGAATTTGGATTGGGGGTTTCGATACACGTCTTCCGCTTTGAACGGAAATCCTTTAATTCATCCGCCAATTGAAATTTGTCGAATGGGACCTGACGCCATTGATAGATATATGATGTCACTTACTGCCAAGTCGTCCTCCAATGCCAAGAACAAATCTCCGTCCGGTGACTCAAAGAAATCATCATCCACTGTATCAAAGGGCTCGAAAAGCAGTTCTATGAATGGATACTGACCAAAATATTATTTATTAGGTAGGTATAATATTAAAAGAGTAGACTTAATTATTATTATAATTTCGTGGGTAGAAACATTAATCAACCGGGCATATGGGATTTTTATTCTCAGTACCGACTCCAAACCAGAGTGAGTGCTCAGTAGATGAGTGTACCATCAATTACACCGACCTGTGTCCATGACTGGTGTAACAAAAAGGCCGTGGTATGTACTATCCTGTCTGTGGGAAAGTGAATATAAAATGCCACTAGCTGCTTATGAAATATGAGTAGCGGGTTTTCTCTCTTATCCTAACACTCTCTTCTGTCCTGGGCAAGCGGATGTACGCGTACTGCGTGTTGCGTAATGCATTATGCGTATTGCGTAATCCGTATTGACTACACCGACGTATGTACGTATAATAATTATGATAAACAAAACATGGGCCATTTCTATGCATTAGATTCTTCGAAACGAGTTTGTCTTTGTTGTGTGTTCTATTATACTATTGTCAAGCTCTCAAAATGCCCTCTTGTTGGTCCAGATTTGAGAAAAGTAGAAGAAAATAAATATAAAGAAATTGAACTTCTTGTATAGTATTGTTTGAAAAGAAAATAGATAAAACATAGGTGGTGGAATCGTGAAATGTGCCAGCAGAGAACAAGATTTGGAACAAACCATCATCTGGTCAGAGAAGTAGAAATGGATTTGGAAACAATTCTAACACGAAATTGTGCTTCATTTTATTTATTTATTTTGAATTTTTTTTATTCACTTCTGGTCTGCGTGGGACCTATAGCTGCGTTATGCGTATTGAACGACCTCATTGGGGTTGGGGAGCACTGAATTACGATTCTGTCTGTTGGCCACTCCCGAACCACTATGTATATATCTGACGGTAATAAATATTGTTTAAACTAAACATCACACTTCACGCATTACGCATTTCGCCATTCCTGGCCATTCCAATACAAATTGATGTTTACGCATTACGTAACACGCACTACACACACGTGGTGTCGTACCTTTAATAAGTAATTATATTTGCACGCGAAACGTCTAGACAATGTCTTCGTGTTCAATGGTTTACATAATCACTGTTATTAATACACATACCATTGTTGTAGTCTTACAGAAACAAAATCTGATTGAACGCTAGAAAATATCTGCAAATATATTTCATAACAAGTAAACGACCGGTGTAATAGTTTCGAGAGCACTTATTTAATCCGAACAATACGTGACTTGAATAATCGTATTTACTTACACTTGTGACAGATTGGTTAATCGTAAGTACCTCGAATTGCATAATACAACGTACTGAATTACATAACATCGTGACTTGTAGTTAAGGGGTGGGGTGAGTTTTGCTAGTTATTTACTGTAATTAGGTCAGCATACTAAACGGTGAGAACGTTAGTGTTTGCCAGTTCCAACCAGTGATACACTATTGGTAAATCCAATGCTGAAGTATGTTATAGCATGTGTGTTATAAAGTGCGTATATAATTTCTGTTGCTGTTAAAATTATTGGTAAGAGTTACTTCTGAAACCATGTGTCAAAATAACAGTGGGTTTAACATCCTTTAAGGCTGTATCCGATGATGTTTAGTCAATTTGCTCCAAATGAAATGGGCAGTGATATACCGGTAAATCATTTTCTATTTGCGATCTTACCTATGTTAATCCTGTTGTGGACATTGGTCGATGTAACTGGAAGTACAACTACCAATTAACCCTTGCGGAGCACTCACTCTGGGTTGGAGTCGGTACTGGGATTAAAAATCTCTTATGCCACGAACGGGATACGAACCCAGTACATACCAGTCTTAATCCCAATGCGTCAACCACTGCGCTATGGAAGCCGATCACATGTAATCATGACTGAGTTAATATTTTATATGTGTGGAAGGCTGTAGTATAGTTTAATTGTTTATGTTTCAATTTTACTTTTGTTTACAATGAACCAGCTTTATAAACTGGCGTGTTGTAAGTTAAGAGCTAAATAAATATCCATGCACTTAATGGTTACTACAGCAATATCTATAGCAAACACACAGACCAATGGTCAAGAATAAACACGCTCCTGCCAAACTAGTGAGTAAATACTTCAATTTAGCACGAACCTTGGTCATGCCAAAACGTCAATCGATCAAGTTTACGTTAACTGAATAATAATATTAAGGAAACACTGCCTTGCGATAAACTGGTCATTGTTTGACAACTACTTTGATAAATACTATAGTGTTTGATTTTTGACGAAAGGAATAAGAAATGGTGCCAGTGTGTGGCTTATAGCCTTGTTATTGATTTATTATAGTTAATAAATCGCGAATCAATCAAACTTGAACGATATTGCCCTGGTTTCAGGATCTCCACAATGCGAACAGGTAACAATAAATAAATCGTTACTAATGTGTATATAGGTAACCTACTGAATAAACAAGGAGAATTCTTAAATATGAAGAGTTCATAACAAAAGTAAAAAAGTAAAGTTTGTTTTATTTAACGACGCCGCTAGAAACACATCGATTATAAATCAGAGGTTATTGGACGTCAGACGCATGGTTATATTGACACAAGGTCACAGAGGAAACCCGCTGTCGCCGCTTCATGGGCTACTCTTACAGAAAAACAGCAAGGAGTCTTTTATGTGCACTATCCCATAGACAGGATATAGCACACACCACGGAATTTGATGAACAGTCGTGTACCACTAGCTGGAACGGAAAATAGCCCATAAAATTCATAACAAAATACCACATAACTATATATTTTTGTGTGCAGTATCCGTCATTAATAAGAGACCTTTACAAGTAAAACTGTATGGTGAATGCGAATAAGATTACCGTTATCTACACGTAATCGTAACAGATATACATACCTTCCGCTACGCGCTTACAAATATATACAGTTAAACCTGTCTTAAGCAGCCACTTAACGGAGTAGCAAAATGTGGCCCTTTAAGACATGTGGCTGCTCAATGCAGGTCATAATGCACCAAAATTGATGATTTGGGAGAATGTTATATATTGACCCTTTAAGACAGGTAGCTGCTTGATACAGGTTTGTCGTCCAATAACCGCTGATTAATAATCAATGTGTTCCAGAGGTGTCGTTAAACAAACAAATTTTATCTATTTGTCATTTTGTATTAAAAGTCTCCGGCCTAATATATTCATTGGATTCGCCCAAGTTTGCCTCAGATTCAGCTCTCTGTGTGTTGACGTGTAGTGTATGTAACGATGAGATCAAAGGGTAAGAATAATTCAAAGAACAACCAAAAACACCGACGTATCTTTCACAACCAACCCGAAGAAGACGAATCGCATAGTAGATCTGGAATATCACCTTACGTGAAAAGATTGAGATTTGAAATTGTATGTATCAAGAAATCTATACCACAAACGAAATTTCACTAGTGTAAAAACTGTATGGCTCATAGGGTGTCATTACGTTTTAATACACGTCCAAAAAACTTAAAGTTGGGTTGCCATTGTTCAGAATAGAATTGACTTGTAATTGAGAACATGTATACTAATTACACACAATAATATTATAATAGGCCCGTGTGTGTATTGTACGACTATGCAGGTATGCATCCAACAAAAAATGGGGTGGGGGCAGAAGACGGGTTGGGGACGGGTTATTGATGTGTATAGGGGCTGTATGGGGCAACGGTGTACGAATGATCAACTCGTAGTTTTGTAGATTATCGTCATGGCAAAGTTTGGAAGACAATATTATATTATTATACTACAGTGTATTAATAAATCTTCCTTTTTGAAAGGGGGAATGGCCTTCCTGTAGTTGGGTATCATTACTCATTTTACAATCTGATTAAAATGAGATCAATTATCCTCTACGTATAGTCCAAAATATGTAGCGAATGATGGATCTGATTTTAATCAGATTGTTGCTTTTACATACCTTATTATTGATCACATATAATTATAGTTACGTATTTAGTCAATATATTTGTTTTCATGAAGCCATAATTCTACTTCCTACATGCATATCAATTTAAAATTGTTCTGTATCACTTGCAGATTCTCAGAAAATGGTGCTAGAGGAACATGAGCAGATAACAGAAGACGTCAGAGCTTTCTCAACTCCCAAAGAGCAGATTGCCGCCATAAACGTGTTTGTGTACGCAGCCATCTTCTATAGCAGCGATATTTAATAAAGCAGACGAGAAAAATGTTCGTTTTTTCACAACTGTTTCCGAACACCGCCTTTCACTAACAACATCATACCGAAAAATAAACTCTCAATAACATTAAACATCATCGGACAAACAATATGGCTGTGCATTCGACGGGTGCCACCGGTGGACAAGAATATGCCCAACTTTCGCGAACACCTGGTATTATCACTGCTTTGGCAGTGACTCGTGAGTACATGTACATGCCATCTCTATTTTAGGGTTGCAGGGGTTTTCTAGCAACGGTCGTGTGATCGAAACCACACATATTATTTTGTATTGTCTAATTAGAGTCCAGTTTTTAACGCCATGGCCACGGCATACAAATAGCATGTTAGAGTTCAAGTTACAGGGTAACCAACCTGGCAGGAAAATTAACAACAAGCATATAATATTCTGGTAGGCCTGAAGTTACAAATTTAAAACTTGAATCTGGCCACATAATTATGCATGTAGAATATTTAAAACCTAGAATGTAACGTATTAATAAAGTTATTATATGGGCATTCGAGTCTTTAACACATATATCGTCAAGGCTTGTAATTTCGTGATGCTTGTTCATTCGTGATGTTTGTTTATTCCGCTGTAGCTCGCG